>JAVTVY010029947.1:0-122028 GCA_036873755.1 Hanleya hanleyi
CGATTTAACAGACTTCATGGATCAAGGCACAGAGGCGTGGTGTTGTAACAGTCAAACGTTGCAAAGCCTGACCAGTAGCGTGTGCGGACAATATTGCTTGTTTTACCTGTACCATCAATGCCGGGGCAGAACCTTATCTACCATCGTACAGATGTTTGACGAGTACCCCAAGGCCGAGGACCGCGATGTACTCGTATATGACTGGGCCGTCCATCATTTCAATGTACAAGCCCCGTTCTGGGCTTAAGTTCTTCCAATGTAGAAGCCCCCTGTTCTGGGCTTAAGTTTACAAGCCCCCTGTTCTGGGCTTCAGTTCTTTCAATGTACAAGCCCCCTGTTCTGAGCTTCAGTTTTCACGTGGTTGTTCTCACGTTGTTGTTGCTACTGAATAAAAAAATGAGATCTCACCAAAAAAACCCTGTCTTGTGTGTTTTCTATATGAGCATAATGCATGAAACTGGCTTTGAACACCGTATTAGCCAATCAGTGGCCTAGAATGGGGCCAAAGGTAACCCATCCATGTTCAGAAACACCCCATTTACACAGACTCTCATGCATACCCGGATGCAGGCGCAGACGTCAGCGAAATTCTGGCGGGAAAACCCCCACAGACAGGCCGGTACATGTCCTATCATGTTCCCAGGTCGCTCCCCATTCACCCAAACCGGAAGTGACGTCATACCCCTAATTTTACATGCACCCATCCATGACTGGATACCTTTTCACGAATGCTTCACTTTGATACCTCACTCGACTCCATCGGACCATTCGTGGCCCACCTAGACCGCAAAAACGTCTATTTCCACACCCGTTTCCCACAACTCCCTGTCTGCGCATGCGCAGAATGTGGACAACGGCCGATACACTATTCCCGGCGGTTGCTCCCTCACCTATGCTTCACATGGATACCTCACTCGACTCCATCGACCCAAAATTAGCTCGCCTAGGCCCCAGAACGTCTGTTTCCATACACTTTCTCTACTGTGCATGCGCAGAATGACGTCAGTTCCACGTCACACCCAGCCCGTTGGAGACTCCCTCACGTATGCTTTACATTGATACCTCACTCGATCCAATCGGCCCACTAGTGGCCCACCTAAACCCCAACACGTCTATTTCTATATTACGGCCAGACTGCGCATGCGCAGACTATTGACAACGAACGACACACTAGCCCAGGCGGATGTTCCCTCACGACATCTTCAAAATAAGACCCCACACGATACCATAGGATCATTAGGGGCTCACCTAAACCCTAAAATGTCTATTTCCACACCCTTTTCCCAGAATTCCCTGTCTGCGCATGCGCAGAATGTTGACAACAGCCGAGACACTAGTCCAATCGGATGCCCCCTCACATATGCTTCACATTGATACCTCACTCAACTCCATCGGCTCATTAGTGGCTCACCTAGATCCCAAAACGTCTATTTTCATACCCTTTGTCTATTGTGCATGCGCAGAATGACGATATTCCGACCCCACATCCACCCAGTGGGATGCCCCCACGCATAGGCTTCACATTGATACCTCACTCGACCCCATCGGTCCATTAGTGGCCCACCTAGACCCCAAAACGGCTATTTCCATACACTTTGTCTATAGATTTAATATGCATTCCTAGTACCCGTTCTCTGCATGGCAGAACTGTACAACCCAGAACAGCTCTGGACATGCCTTGATCTCGGGGGGCCAGGTGTTCGGCACGTGAGCTCACTCACGCAGACGCCAGACCAGGTCTTCACGGTCGCCGCAACATTGTAGCGAACGTGCAACATTGTTGCAATTCAGGGAGCCAGGTGTTCGGTACGTGACAACCCCAAGCAGACGACAGCGAAATTCTGGCGGGAAAAACCCCAACAGACAGTACATGGCCTATCATGTTCAAAAATGACCATCCCCATACCCCATACAGGCCTGTATATTGTATAAATCCGAATACGGACCTGACCGAAAAGACACGGAGGTGACCGAAGAGACACGGAGATCACCGAAAAGACACGGAGGTGAACGACACAGACAGGTCAGTACATGTGCTATCATGTTCTAATTGACGGCATCACCACCAGACCGCGGAGGAATACAAAGGTTAATGGTTGCCGGAACTACTTTTGACCTCCACGTGACCTTGAGCTGGTGGCGCCACCTGGCGCCACGGAGGTGAAAGGCGATGTGGCGCTCCCTATACTTTAACCTGGAAAAAAGGGGAACCAAGAGTTACCTCCCTGGAAAATGAGGTAGTAGATACTCTTACTATACTACTGACGTCATACACTCTGATAAAAAAAAATTCTTTTTTTCCGTTGTTTGAAATACCGAGATTTTGCTTTTCAGTGGTTCTCCGAAAACCCAAATGAAAGGTTTTCAGGTTAAATGCCTATGTGACTTGGGTTTTCAAACAATTGCATTTGGTTCTGTATATATCCGTCGTGATATGACTGAAATAATGTTAAAAACGACGTTAAACCCTACTACACTCACACTGGTTCTCTACAAACACCACAAAATTGGTTCTTCAAAGAATTTTGAAAAAAAACAAGAAATTATATCGGCATTTAACCTGAATTTGGAATTTGGAGAACCACCGTTCAGCGTCCTCAGTCTTATTCTACAAAGCAAGAGCTTCAATAGGACACAAAGCACGATACATTCGGACCACATATGGCCCAAATCACCCCGAAACAGGCGCATCCCAATTTCCCTTTTTTCTCTTTCTCTCTCTGGATGCGCATGCGCATGTCACAGGACTTACGACGCTCAGGACATTCAGAGCCTATTCACCCAAATTAGTAACACCTTCCAAAAGATCCCACCCCTCTCACCACTCACGTCACATCCAATTAACGACCTCCTCTCAAATTTGCACATATCCACGATCGGCGGAAATTTATTCTTTATATACTACTACTACCGTACATCAATTTTAAGCCGTAAGTGACATGGGAAAATTATTTTTAGCCCCTAATAAGTCGTTATAACTATTTAATAACTCATTCTAACGACATAACTCGATCTAACATCCTAATAAATCGTTCTATTGGTGTAAGTCGTTCTAACTTGCGGCATAATAAGTCGTTATAGCGAGTTAATATGGGTTAAAAAGTCCTATGACACTTTTACGACTCCGTATCCTAGGCTGTTTAATATCTAGGTACATAATTAAACTTAAAAACTATCTAATTTGGCAGATATTGGATAGAAAGAAAAACTTAGCTTTATTTACCGTCATACATAAGCAGGTTTTCCTATACTGTGTTAACGTCACATATCCTTTGTCAGACATATCAAATTATAATTGAATACTTAAAGTTTAAGGGAGTAGAGGACGTTCATTTCCCTGCTCTTATGGGGCTACAACATGGTCATTTGTCAAATTTTTTTGAATTTCCTAACAAAAGTACCCAGACATATCAAAATGGAATAAAAATCAACAAAAGACACAACACAACCATTTATGCGTTTTACTGGTGGTTCGATAGTGTGATGGTACGGACCAAAATATTGGCATTTTAAATTCAACGGTTGGAGGGTGCAAAGTGCTCCATAGGTTAAAAATTATTCCCCCGGAATATCCCCAAATTCACTCTTATTCACTTTCAACTAAAACAAAACTTCTGAATGACTGATAAATTGAACTTTAATAATATTCTCCACACCCACCCCGATTCCCCACCTCCACCCCCTCCTAAAAATAGGACTGAAAAGGCTCCGTTTATCTGTTATACCGCTAATATTTTCTAAGAAAGTATGGTGTCCCTCTGTTTTTATTACATATTTAACAAGCACTATATGTGTTTGGTATTATATAGCAAAATGGGGAAAATTTGACCTTGGGAAGTTTGACTTATTGAGCATCAAAGAAGAAAAAATTCAAATTTCCCTATGTATTCAGTGTTATGGCTTTTAAGTGGTAGACATGCATTTGGCTGCCATATTTTTTTAACGAGTATGGTGACCCCATATTTTTTTTTCATGGATCATCTTCTCCTAACCTGATGAAAAAATCCTGAAATTTAAAAAAACTTTCAACCTCTAGAAATGAACGTCCTCTACTCCCTTAAAGAAATATAAAGCACACTAAATATCGAACCGAAGATTAGCTCAGGGAACAAGGCTCAGTCAGTCAGTTTAAACGCATTGGAAACAACAGGCTGTGTAATGACGTTGCAATATTGTCGAGTACTGTCTACAAACAATATCATATAGTATACAGTGCCATAGTTCGGTTCAGTTCAGTAGGTAAATCCCTCCTCTATATAGGAGCACCTCCGTAGGAGTACATATTAATATACAATCAATTGGAACCACTCAACATTTATAGCTCAACTATCGTGCTGTGAAGTGAACATTATACAATTCTACAATTGGACGAACTACTATCCTGAAAGTGCTGTGATAGTCTAACCATGTGAGCTTCCTAGCGGTGTATGCGATGTACTACTGTGAGTGGATTTATATAGCGGTCACAGAAAGACACCCAGGCACTTTATTCACCAAGTGCCTCCACTGGCGAAGGTCTAGCGTAGCAACTAGTTCCACCATCAGTACATATTACCCTGGACACCGAATCAATCCAGCGCCTTGTGAATAGGCGAGTATATATGTAAGCGGTCACTGGCGAGGCGCGAACCCGCACCAGCTGTAGCACTCCGGGTCAGAGTCAAACACTCTAACTACTTCGGCCACGACACGCTCACAATTCAACAGAACAAACGGCCTGTGTCAAGTAAAACGGCTTGGCTTGGACTGATATTGTGTCACGTGTAGACCTACATAATGGTGCATGACGGGATACATTCGGCATGCGTCCTGTCAAGATAACGAGCATTCTAGGTTAAGGTGATACACATTCTCAGTTTGGGGAAAAACGGAACAAAGGTATTATAATCAGGTAAGTGTGTGTTGATCAGAATATATACTGGTATATATCATGTATATGTACAGCATTGATATAGTCTGAAGTATGTCATCGTACCACGATGGAGTGCCCAGGTAAAACCAAGCCAAACCATAGAACTGTTAATTGATTTCTGGGTAAAAGATAAATGTAGGCCAAAAATCTACAATGTCGAGATTTTCATGTTTACTGTAATAGATAATGGCAGTACATATGGTTGGCCATCCCTGCCACAATTCGTCATTTACATGCAGGGTGCCTGTAAATAATATATACCAAGGTATAAAATGCCAAGCCTGCCACAATTCGTATTTATATGATGACTGTATTTATTTTGTACAATGGTACATGTATAAAATGCCAAGCCTGCTATAACTCGTATTTACAGGATACCTGTAATTATTTTGTACCATGGTATAAAACCGCCAAGCCTACCATAATTCGTATTTATGGGATGCCTGTAATTATTTTGTACCATGGTGTAAAATCGCCAAGCCTGCCATAATTCGTATTTATAGGATGCCTGTAAATAATATATACCATGGTATAAAATGCCAAGCCTGCCATAATTCGTATTTATAGGATGCCTGTAAATAATATATACCATTGTATAAAACCGCCAAGCCTGCCATAATTCGTATTTATGGGATGCCTGTAATTATTTTGTACCATGGTGTAAAATCGCCAAGCCTGCCATAATTCGTATTTATAGGATGCCTGTAAATAATATATACCATGGTATAAAATGCCAAGCCTGTCATTATTCGTATTTACAGGATGCCTGTAATTATTTTGTTCCATGGTATAAAATGCCAAGCCTGCCATAATTCGTATTTACAGGGTGCCTGTAATTATTTTATACCATGGTATAAAATCGCCCAGCCTCCCATAATTCGTATTTATAGGATGCCTGTAAGTAATATATACCATGGTATGAAATCGCCCAGCCTGCCATAATTCGTATTTATAGGATGCCTGTAAATAATATATACCATGGTATAAAATGCAAAGCCTGCCATAATTCGTATTTACAGGATGCTTATAATTATTTTGTGCCAAATCAGTCTTATCAAGAATAATAAATTTGACCAATGAGTAAACTTGTAACAAGCGTAGACATATGGTCACGGATCCGCCATCTTCCGTCTACAATTCCCACCAAATCAAAAAAGGGGGAGGAGGGTAAATTCCGGCACCAAATCTGTAAAAGCGCATATCATTGGTGGAAATAATAAGAAGGCGTAAATTTACGACTTACGGCTAAATGAATTACAGGCATCCTGTAAATACGAATTATGGCAGACGGCTTGGCGATTTTATACCATAATACAAAATAATTACAGGCATCCTGTAAATACGAATTATGGCAGGCTTGGCATGTTATACCATGGTATATATTATTTACAGGTATCCTATAAATACGAATTGTGGCAGGCTCGGCGATTTTATACCATGGTACAAAATAATTACAGGCATCCTGTAAATACGAATTATGTCAGGCTTTGCATTTTATATCATGGTACAAAATAATTAAGGCATCCTGTAAATACGAATTATGGCAGGCTTTTTATTTTTTTATTTTATTTATTTATTTATATTTTTTAACAACTTCTGTTAGATCATATATTGTGAGACTTTTCAGTCCCCTATCTCAAGGAGTAATATCAATATTTAGAGGTCTGACATGAAATACAGGCACTTACAAGCATAGTGATGTGATTAGTAAAAATAAATATTCCCAAACTTTTTTTCAGAGAAGGGCAGTGGGAAAATCTAGATCCATACTGAGTAATGAGAGCAAAAGTTTCTATCGCCTCATATGTATCCGGAAATTTTAGAGACTATTACTCGACAGATTTTGCCTTGGTATATTTGCCCTGGTATCAGTCTCATCAGAGAGTCATGTATTCGTGAGGAGACCGGGATGTGAATGGCTCTTGGATATGACTATACTTTTCGTCATTTCCCTGAGTTGTTTTGGATCTAGATTTTGTTAGCCGATGTATAGTTTTCGTGGCAACCGAACAGCCTGAATACTGTTTTAACAGCCGATGTCACCTATATGTTGTCTGTACGCCGACGCCGAGATCATTATCATTTCTCTTCAATGAGCTCGATGTATATTTCTTGCACATCAATTTAAATTGTAAATTTCTGTAAAGGTGCGACTATAGAAATTTTCGATTGACGACTTCCGATGAAGACTGCCATGGGTATACTATACTGATGTTTACACTGCTAAAATATGATGACTGTGGCCACCAATTACGATTTGGAAATAGCACTGAACCAATCACCATTGTCGTCCTATATATAAATGAGAATAGATGTTATGACAGTGAACCTATCACCATTGTTGTACTATATGTAAATGAGAATAGATGGTATGACAGTGAACCTATCACCATTGCTGTACTATATGTAAATGAGAATACATGTTATGACAGTGAACCTATCACCATTGTCGTACTATATATAAATGAGAATACATGTTATGGCAGTGAACCTATCACCATTGTTGTCCTATATATAAATGAGAATAGATGTTATGATAGTGAACGAATTACCATTGTTGCACTATAATGAATGAGAATACATGTTATGACAGTGAACCTATCACCATTGTTGCACTATATATGAATGAGAATAGATGTTATGACAGTGAACCTATCACCATTGTTGTACTATATATAAATGAGAATAGATGTTATGACAGTGAACCTATCACCATTGTTATACTATATATAAATGAGAATAGATGTTATGACAGTGAACCTATAACCATTGTTGTACTATATATAAATGAGAATAGATGGTATGACAGTGAACCTATCACCATTGTTGTACTATATATAAATGAGAATAGATGTTATGACAGTGAACCTATCACCTTTGTTGTACTATATATACATGAGAATAGATGGCAGGACAGTGAATCAGTGAACATTGTTGTACTATATAGGCTTACAAATCAATGTCCTCTGAAACACAATAACTTTCGTAGAAACAAACATCTCCACAGCCAGCTAAAAAGGTGATCAGTTAAATTAGTTGCTCCCGCAGACATTTTTACTAAAGGACAAGGATGAATGTTTATACTACATTCGATCGTGCTTAGACTCTGTCGCCCTTATGGGTTGAGGTATAAGATAATCAGTATTTGTGTAGTTTAGCAGGACAGGTAATTTCTAATGCAATTCTCGGTACTGTTTTTGGGCACTCCAACGTGGTACGATGGGCACTACCATATCGTTTGTAATCATGCCGGGTTTAGTCCTGTGCTTGTGTGCCATAGTCAGGCCTGTTTATATCGTATATATACACATATATCGTCTGTTAAATTCATTGGTGTCACATGTATATTGACTTAGCGCGACACGATATACATGCAGGTGAGTCAGTGCGGCCTCCTGTCTCTATCAGTTAAGACCACTTGGTAACCATGGTGTTGTTTGCATATGAACGGTAGTCCGGTTCATGAAGGAATGTATGCACAGTTGCCTGGCTTGTGGGATATTTGATGGCTACGTAAATTTTCAATAAATTATGAAAATCATTAAGTGGAAATGACTTACTGACTCAAAGACGAGAGACATTTTCTTAGAAAAAAATTGAAAAAAATCTATTTGAGAAAAATATAAATTATTACATTTATTAATAATTTATGGTCATCCAGTATCTCACACGCCAGGTAACTGTGATGACATGGTCGTCAAAAAACATAAACATGTATCCTGGGTTTTATATATTTCCTTTATATGTAGGTTTATTGGGACGATGCGTTATTGTCAATATACTATTAGTGAAATCTCGTGACTGGCAGATAACTGCGCATCTTTCATGGGAAAACATAAAATCTTTAACCTCGACCTCATCAAATGTTCCTTCGGTTTGTTGTGGCCTTCCAATTGAGTGGTACTCTAAAAGTTGGCAGTGTGCTTCTTATTCAGCGGTGTTCTGATATTTATCCATATCTGGCCTGGGCTTGGGGGGGAGGGGGGGGCTTGATTTCTTTTCTTGCCCCTTGAGCTAGGGGGCTGTAACTTACCACACTATACCCTTGGGTCAAGCTCTACCATAAAATGTAAAAAAAAATCTGAGACGGCCGCTTTGTCATTTTTAAAAACGGCATTTTTTTATCGATTTTTCGGTCAGATTTTCCGAATTTTTTATTTCTCCGCAAAAACTGCCTGATAAATAAGTAAATATCAATGTGATGTGAAATAAAATAGTTTTTGCCCACTTTTCATCACGGAAAGACGAAAATTTTGAAGAAATATGACGAAAACATCACTTTTCTGATACCCGGCGTGCCCGCCATCTTGAATTTACTCATGACCCCCTGCCTGAGAGATTATGCAAATCAGCTCAAAATGACCCTAATATGATAAACTGTAAAGTCACGAAGTTTCAGCTCTCCATTTTGTGTCGTTCCGAAGATAGCGCAGAAAGTTTGGTAAGGGGGGGGAGGGGGGAAATCATTTTGCCCCGACCCCCCCCCCACCCATTGTAACAATCTGAATAGAAATGATATCCTCGGGTCCACGTGGATTCCCGTAGAGTTGGAGTACGAGAATTTGTTTGGATTACCGTGAATTGCAACGAAAAGCAACGCCTGCCTTCATATGGAGCGGCTTTCCAAAATTTCCCTTGGCTCTAGCGGTTTCGTTATTCAGCAGTCTTGTTAACACTACCTGGACTGGCCGCGGGGGGGGGGGGGGCATTATACTCCCCATACCAAACTTTATTCCCTATCTCCGGAACGACAAAAAAATGAAAGCTGACCCTCGGCGACTTTTTAGTTTATCATATTGATGTCACTTTGAAACTATTTGCATCACCCCCCGAGTAGAGGATCATCGGAAAATCCAAGATGGCGGCCATGTGGGGCACCAGAAAAGTGATGTTTTCTTTGAAAAAAATTGGTCAAAATCTATTTTATTTCACATCAGACTATTATTTACTATAATTTATCATAAAGTTTTTTGCAAAAAAATAACAACACATGAAAAAAAAATCGAAAAATCTATCAAAAAATGCCTGTTTTGAAGATGAGCTAAGGGTTTTGTGAGTTTCAGTCCCCTAGAAAAAAATATTTAGGTGGGGGGGAGGCGAGATGGCCCCCTTTCCCAGGCCCGGACAGGTCCCAAAAAGCCCAGGCCAGATAGAGTAAAAGCTACAACCATTTGGCACCGGCCTTCTCAAAAAGTGGTCTTCTTAACTTCATCTATAATATGAAGATATAGTTGAGGAGGGGTATGTAGCTCGCTGTAGGTCGTATAGAAAGCATTTTTATGATATCCACTGTCATTGTGGTATGTGACAAGGTAGGAAATAATTATATTCTTGATGAAAAAAAAAAATTGAAAAAATATTAACATCATCGACGAAGACACCCAGTGCTATCCAAGCCACTGTGGGAATTGTTGTTGTTGTTGTTGTTTTCCGTTATCCGTTACCACTGTTGTGTTGACTTTTAGACGCATTTAGATGACAGCGGCCTTCATATGGAGCGACTTATAAATCTCCTTGGCCCAAGCGTTTTTTTTTTTTATTCTGTGGCCTTGTTAAAAAAATTACATTCACAATTTGGCATCGGCCTTTTCATTCAGTAGTGTTCTTAAATTTATACCAGTCCTTCAGTTTGCAACAGCCTTCTTATTGAGCGACCTTCTAGAATGTAGTCTTGCCAAACAGCAGTTTTGTTATTCAACAGTCTTATTAATATTAGCCTTCGTTTAACAGTGACTTTTATTATTCAGCGGTGTTCTTAAATGTTTAGTATCAGTTTGACACGGCCTTATTATTGAGCACCTTGTAGTACTAACCTCCAGTTGGCAGTGGCCTTCTTATTGAGCGGTCTTCTTAATTCTACATTCAGTTAACATCGGTCTTCATATAAAGCGGCTTTATGAAAATTTCCTTCGGTTTGTACCAGTCTTGTTATTGAACAGTATTCTAAATTCTTTAGCCTGAGGTGGCAGCGGACTTCATATTCAGTGGAGTTCTTCAATTTTAATCTTCAGTTGTCACCGTTCTTCTTTTTGGGCGGCTCTGTATAAAACCTCCCCTAGTCTCAAGAGATTTTGTAATTCAGCGATCTTGTTAAAATACATCCATTTGGCAGCGGTATTCCTGAAGTGTGAAAGTTACTGCCGTACACGCGCGTTTTAGGTGAAAGTTCGATAAACTTCAACTAAGAAGTGGCGAACTGCTTTTATTTCAACCGATAACACTACCTGGTATATATCTGTGGTGCATCTAGAGGGATAAACATAAACATCAAATTATAATTAAACGGATATACATGATATTAAAAATCGATGTACATCAGCGCAGCTGCTTTTCAACACCTGTTCCGGTACTAACAATCACACGCTTTGGATCAGCATCATCATGTGTTCTTTGGTTATTGGTTTGTTCCGAGCGATGAAAAAAAGATAGAAAAATGAATATATGTACGACACACAATACGAATTTAGAGCGAAATCCTCCATTTTCATATCTGAGATAACCCTTCTCCAAGACCGGAGAGTACTCCTCAGAGGGGCCCTATCGATTGTATGTCGTGTTGCATTTATTCCTATATTCACCATTGCCAAAGAACAATATAATATAATGTCAGCATTGTGATTCAGTGCTCTCAGAAAAGGCAACATTCTCCGAAACGGCAAAATATTGAGAGCTTATACAACAATATGATGCAATGTCAGCTTGTAATTCAGTGCCCTCTTAAAGGTGAGAAAGCCCTTTCCGTGTCTTGCACGCGTTTTCATTTTGTTATAGATTATACTATTATTAGACAGTTACTGTTTTTTTCATTTTTCAGACGTGATTGGGTTGCCATACCAGTCTAATGATGAGACAGATCTGTTTACTTGGATTTCTGTGCGCCATTACTTTAGTATCCTTCGTTGAAGCAAAATCAGGTAAAAAGTTGCCATATTTATTCAGTGGTATTTAATGTGAATCTCTTAGATATTTATAGATAATGGTTAGTGAAGACAGAGGATCTTTGCCACATCGCTATATTAAACGCAACATAATATGATTTGTATCCCAGCCACGCTTCTATCTGTCTATTTTAGGTTTTCAAGTTGACTGGCATGACCGCACGGCCCCTTGCACCTGCTTATGCAGTATTTGATTCATTGTTTTTAAACGATGATGTAATAGCGCCAATCAAACTATACACTCTCTATACAACTATCATGTTTGATCATGTGACAGTTTGACCCGGACTGAAGAATCGCCATACCAGTGCGGATGTACAATATACAACCATGTATATACAGTCACCTCTCCTATTATTCCATATGGGGAAAAAGATTTAGATCTATGCTATAATTCTATACGTTAAGGAATTTACCGAAAACAACAGCCACACCAGATAAATGTGGATGTGTAACTGTATTTGTAGAAGTGGGTATGTATATATTATATCTAGATATTTTGTGATAAATATTTCAAATCACTTACACGTCTACACATCCACATCTATATTTACACATCGAAATCTTCATATTGCTTCAGTAACACATCGGAGCTAACATATACTCCTACACTTCCAAATCCCCACATTCACATCTACACATCCGCATCTACCACATCCACATCTGCACATCCACATATGCACATTCACATCTACACATTCACATCTACACATCTACACATCCACATCTACACAACCACACTTAAACATCCATATCTACACATTCACATCTACACATCCACATCTACACATCTACACATCCACATCTGCACATCCACATCTACACAACCACACTTAAACATCCATATCTACACATTCACATTTACACATCCACATCTACACATCCACATCTACAGATCCACATCTACACATCCACATCTGCACAGCCACATCTACACATTCACATCTACACATCCACATCTACACATCTACACATCCACATCTACACATCCACATCTGCACAGCCACATCTATACGTCCACACTTAAACATCCATATATATATACACCCACATCTACACATTCACATTACACATGCAAATATACACATATACACATCCACAACTACAAATACACACTTATACATCCATATCTATACATTCACATCTACACATCCACATATACACATCCACATCTACACAACCACACTTAAACATCCATATCTACACATCCACATCTACACATCCACATCTACACATCCACATCTGCACAGCCACATCTACACATTCACATCTACACATCCACATCTACACATCTACACATCCACATCTGCACAGCCACATCTATACGTCCACACTTAAACATCCATATATATATATACACCCACATCTACACATTCACATTACACATGCAAATATACACATATACACATCCACAATTACAAATACACACTTATACATTCATATCTATACATTCACATCTACACAGTAATATCTACTCATCCGCATTTACACATCAACAATTACACATCCACACTTGAACGAACATATCTACACATCCACACATCAACATCTAGACATCCATACCGGGTACTTATACATCCATATCAACATTTCTCCAGCAACATATCCACACTTACACGTTCGCATCTACGCATCTGCAACTACACAAAAACATCTACACATCCACATCTACACAGCTACACATATATCCCGATACACATCCTCACTCACACAGTCACATCCACATATACACAGCTGCACATCCACGCGCATTCGCATATACACATCCACATCTACATAGCCACCTTTATTTTGTAGCCAAGTTTTAACTATTTGCATCAAGTAGATTTTATATAAGTGAATTATGTATGAACAGATATGGTATTGCACACATTGTGCTGATATGGTATATAATTAACTGAAAAATGAAACTTCAATTACACTATATCTCTACTATGTCGTATCTGCTAGATGTACGTAACCACCTCTGATAGTCAGAATCCATACCTTCCATATATAACATGCCTGTTCCGATTCGCTGGTTGCAATCAACATATGTGGATGTATGGTGGTTATCCATGGAAGAGACTCCGCAACCTCAATAGTACCAACCAAGAAGAAGCCCATTAACACATGACAACAGTTAAGTCTTCCTGAATCTCATTCACAGCCGTCGGCCAATGCCTCACGTATGGCACCAGTCGCATCCACAGTCCTAATGGCCTTGTTTTGCTTCATCCTCAGCCGTAGCGCAATGCCTTGTTTCGTTTCGCCCCGATTCTCCGCTACGTTGGGCGTAAGTTTCATCCACAGTCTTAGCCTAATGCCATGTTCTGTTTCGCTCCCATACCCGCGTTAGGCGTTAGTCTCATGCAGCCTACTGGCACAACGCCTTGTTTTATTTGACGCTGATCCCCGGGTTGGGCGCCATTCTCATCCACAGTCCTAGTCCAATGCATCTAGTGCCGCTGAGGCCGGTGTTAGGGGCCGTTCAGCTAAAATAAAAGCGTGGCTGGGATACAAATCATTACAGCGATCATTTTTGGTTCTCGTGATGTTTTTGGAAATATGCAGTCAGTATATTCATCTGTAGGGTCATATGACTTCTTGTCAGTACGCCGGCATCGTTTTCCACCACCCTTATAATGCTGCGTTCAATTGTTGGGTTTCATACCCTTATCTCCATACAGTCACTCATCAGTTGAATTGTTAGGAAACCGCGAGGGAATCAGCCGAGCGAGCGAGTATAACCCACCATAGAAACTACTCACATTAGCTTTGAAAAGTTTGAAGGTCTGTCGAAACGTAATATCAAGTGCAATAAAATGTCTCTTTTCATAATATTGCAGTGTCTATCATAAAAATTCAAATCCCGGTATGGAGGCTAAGCATGTCCGGTGATTTAGAGTATCCGGGTCCTATCTGCTAACCCAGCTAGGACATTTTTCTCCACATTGGGGACAAGTGTATGTCCTTGGTTGCAATAGAAAAGGTTATGAAAAGGGACACTAATCACCAGGACATTCGTATTCATCACACCGGCAAGTACCTGATGTCACAATGTTATTCGGTTTGGCAAGATAATGTTACTATTTAGAGTTTCGTTTCACATGAAATTTGCCAAAATCATTGATAAGGGGAACAAAAAAATAACAATGCTTAAAGATGTAATCAGCTTCAAACTTGAAGAGAATTTTCAACTCTCAACTGGTCTGTTTTCAACACCGAATCATGCTATGCCATGATGGTTTCATATTCGACAAATGTGAGGTCAATACACAAAGCAAAGCAAGAATATCAGTCAGAGAAATTTGAAAATTTTCCTCCACTTCGACGAACTTCAGTCTCGCCATAGCAAGCACAGCCACAACATCTAGAATAACGTGACGTCAGTTATACAACACTCCATGTTATGACGTCGTCCATCGTGAAGTTGCAGTGTTGACAACCAAGCCACACAGTGCGCTCCGCATGCCATGCCATTTATTTCTGATGATCATTTTCTCCTGTTTTCTCATGAACGCTGGTCATGCTGGATATAAGCTATTTATTCTGTACCTGTTGTAACATAGGTAACTCTCAGGCAGTTTCAGAAAACTTGATACTGTAAAACATGAAACTTTCGCGACATGAAACTTTCGCGACATGAAACTTTCGCGATTTTTCAATTTTAAAAAATTCGCGACATGAAACTTCCGCGGTTCTCTCTGTGCCAGAAAAAAATTAATTTGCAAATATATCATACTAATACACATGGGAAATACATACCGGAGGCGGCAAAATCGGCAAAGACACGTGTATTCACATGTGGGTGCGCTCAGTGTGGTCGTTTCACAGTACCAACACGAGTCTAACAAAAGGCGGCGTTAATAGTTTCCTGACTGTTGGGGGCAGATTATTTCAATCCCGCTGTTTCAGCCTTAAAAGAAATTCCCGTAGGTAAACAAATCCTATATCGCAAGATATCTTGCAGGTAGTTGTCATTTGAACTCCGCTAAAGTAAATAAATACTGCACAGGAGAGCTCCAGTCGTTCGATCTCAGCGGGAATGGAGCTTTCAATGCCGCCCTGAAAGACCATCTCACACCGCGTGGTATAAATACATTGTTGAAAAGTGGAAAATCTGTACAGGATATCTAAGTTGACTTTAATCTTTGTACAGGGGTTCAAAACGGCCGACATAAAGGCGGCATACGAGGACATTGGCTATCGTTTCTAGTATAACACTGCTTCAGATATACAAGTCTTGGGACTAATTCAGCAGAATTAATTGTAATAGTATACGAGTTCGTATATTAAACTTTATCCGGTGCTTTAAACAGTCGCTTCTGATTAGAGCTTAGGTGGTGAGACCATTAAAACTGTGCTTATGTCGAAAACAATTGATCTCGTCCTTTCTTTGTCGTTGTTGTTGTTGCGTTCTTGTCTTCGCCCTTGTCATATGAACATGTTTCTTTCGCGTGCATGAAACTTTCGTGTTTAATTCTAATCGCGAAAATCGCGAAAGTTTCATGCACGCGAAAGAAACATGTTTTACAGATTTTGAGGCTGATTACATCTTTAAAGAAATCAG
Source organism: Hanleya hanleyi (assembly GCA_036873755.1). Lineage (NCBI taxonomy): Eukaryota > Metazoa > Mollusca > Polyplacophora > Lepidopleurida > Hanleyidae > Hanleya > Hanleya hanleyi. The sequence continues at coordinate 16,403 of JAVTVY010029947.1, forward strand.
TCAACTTGCTGTTCAGTGGAATGGGCAGAGTATTATTATTATTTTTATTTTTATGTACCACAACTACACGCATAATATGTTACAGCTGTACACTTTTACATTCGCAAGTAGTTTTGAGGCTTTGTAGTTGTAAATTGGACCCCACGAAATGTTACTTTTCACTGATTAAACAAACTACTGGTTCAAATTGAACACTGTAAAGACTTAACTCTACTTGAAAGTGTACACTTTGCAACATTTGTATAACTGGTGATTATTCCGTTGCAGGAATAAAAGCGAATATCTACCCATGAATGTTTTGTTTTTGACAGTGCATCTGTTTGATCGATGCGGTGACACCGTCTGGGTAAACGACTATGATTACTTCTCGGTGAAGATGGAAGGGGACGATTGGGTGGGCCCAAACATCGAGTGCACAGTGACGTTTAAAGCCCTGGATACTTTAGATGACCTGTTCTTTAAAATGGATGACTTAGATATCGGAGATGATGACATCAAACTTATCCTGGATTCAAGCTATACGGAGCTCTATTACACTAACGAGGTATACAAAAAGGGAGGGAGGGAGGGAGGGAATTTGGCTTAATGTCACACTCAAGTTTGTTTCACTCATATGGTGACAGTCAGTTTGGTTGGTGGAGAAAGCCGGAGTACCCGGTGAGAACCACCGCCCTTCGGCAAGTAACTGACAAACTTTCACACATAGACCAGCTGGGCTCGAAGTATACAAAAATGGAACCGATATATCCTGATAACATTTTTAGCCCACCATCACCAGATAGTGGGCTGTTCAAATCACTTTTCGTCCGTGGTCCGTCGTCTGTCGTCTGTCCGTCAGTCCGTCCGTCCGTAAACAATTCTTGTTATCGCGATTTCTCAGGAACTACCGCATGGATCCTCTAAAATTTGGCACACAGGTTCCCCTTGGGGTCTAGTTGTGCAAGATACCTTTTATGGCCGCCACAAGGCGGCCATCTTGGATTTCCCCATGAAACCTTGTTATCGCGATTTCTCAGGAACTACTGCATGGATCTTTCTCAAATTTGGTACACAGGTTCCCTTTGGGGTCTAGTTGTGCAAGATACCTTTTCTGGTCCGTCTCGAAAATCCAGTATGGCCACCAGGCGACCATCTTAGATTTCCCCATGAAAACTTGTTATCGCGATTTCTCAGGAACTACTGCATGGATCTTTCTCAAATTTGGTACACAGGTTCCCTTTGGGGTCTAGTTGTGCAAGATACCTTTTCTGGTCCGATTCGAAAATCCAATATGGCGACCAGGCGACCATCTTAGATTTCCCCATGAAACTTTGTTATTGTGATTTCTCAGGAAGTATTACATGGATCTTTCTCAAATTCGGTACACAGGTTCCCCTTGGGGTCTAGTTGTGCAAGATACCTTTTCTGGTCCGATTCGAAAATCCAATATGGCCACCAGGCAGTCATCTTGGATTTCCCCCATGAAACATTGTCATTGTCATTTCTCAGAAAGTATTGCATGGATCTTTCTCAAATTTGGTACAGAGGTTCCCCTTAGGGTCTAGTTGTGCACGATACCCTTTCCGGTCCAGTCCGATTCGAAAATCCAATATGGCCACAAGGTGGCCATCTTGGATTTCCTCATGAAACTTTGTTATTGTGATTTCTCAAGAAGTATTGCATGGATCTTTCTCAAATTTGGTACACAGTTTCCCCTTGTGGTCTAGTTGTGCAAGATACCCTTTCCGGTCCAGTCCGATTCGAAAATCCAATATGGCCACAAGGTGGCCATCTTGGATTTCCCCATGAAGCCTTGTTATCGCGATTTCTCAGGAACTACTGCATGGATCTTTCTCAAATTTGGTTCACAGGTTTCCACAGGCCACCAGGCAGTCATCTTGAATTTCCCCCATGAAACATTGTTATTGTCATTTCTCAGGAAGTATTGCATGGATCTTTCTCAAATTTGGTACAGAGGTTCCCCTTAGGGTCTAGTTGTGCAAGATACCTTTTTCGGTCCGAATCGTAAATCCAATATGGCCACCAGGCGACCATCTTAGATTTCCACATGAAACTTTGTTATTGTGATTTCTCAGGAAGTATTGCATGGATCTTTATCAAATTCGGTACACAGGTTCCTCTTGGGGTCTAGTTGAGCAAGATACCTTTTCTGGTCCGATTGGAAAATCCAATATGGCCACCAGGCAGCCATCTTGGATTTCCCCATGAAAACTTGTTATCATGATTTCTCAGGAAATACTGCATGGATCTTTCTCAAATTTGGTACACAGTTTCCCCTTGTGGTCTAGTTGTGCAAGATACCCTTTCCGGTCCAGTCCGATTCGAAAATCCAATATGGCCACAAGTTGGCCATCTTGTATTTTCCCATGAAGCCTTGTTATCGCGATTTCTCAGGTACTACTGCATGGATCTTTCTCAAATTTGGTGCACAGGTTTCCACAGGCCACCAGGCAGTCATCTTGGATTTCCCCCATGAAACATTGTTATTGTCATTTCTCAGGAAGTATTGCATGGATCTTTCTCAAATTTGGTACAGAGGTTCCCCTTAGGGTCTAGTTGTGCAAGATACCTTTTTCGGTCCGAATCGAAAATCCAATATGGCCACCAGGCGACCATCTTAGATTTCCCCATGAAACTTTGTTATTGTGATTTCTCAGGATGCATTGCATGGATCTTTCTCAAATTCGGTACACAGGTTCCTCTTGGGGTCTAGTTGTGCAAGATACCTTTTCTGGTCCGATTCGAAAATCCAAAATGGCCACCAGGCAGCCATCTTGGATTTCCCCATGAAAACTTGTTATCATGATTTCTCAGGAAATACTGCATGGATCTTTCTAAAATTTGGTACACAGTTTCCCCTTGTGGTCTAGTTGTGCAAGATACCCTTTCCGGTCCCGTCCGATTCAAAATCCAATATGGCCACAAGGTGGCCATCTTGGATTTCCCCATGAAGCCTTGTTATCGCGACTTCTCAGGAACTACTGCATGGATCTTTCTCAAATTTGGTTCACAGGTTTCCCTTGGGGTCTAGTTGTGCAAGATACCTTTTCTGGTCCAATTCGAAAATCCAATATGGCCACAAGGCGGCCATCTTGGATTTCCCCATGAAACCTTGTTATTGCTATTTCTCGGGAACTACTGCATGGATCTTTCTCAAATTCGGTACACAGGTTCCCCTTAGGGTCTAGTGGTGCAAGATACCTTTTCTGGTCCGATTCGAAAATCTAATATGGCCACCAGGCAGCCATCTTGGATTTCCCCATGAAACCTTGTTATCGCGATTTCTCAGGAACTACTGCATGGATCTTTCTCAAATTTGGTACACAGGTTCCCCTTGGGGTCTAGTTGTGCATGATACCTTTCTGGTTCGATTCGAAAATCCAATATGGCGACAAGGCGGGCATCTTAGATTTTATCCCGTGAAACCTTGTTATCGCTATTTCTCAGGAACTACTGCATGGATCTTTCTCAAATTTGGTACACAGGTTCTCCTTGGGGTCTAGTTGTGCAAAATTCCTTTTCTGGTCCGATTCGAAAATCCAATATGGCCACAAGGCAGCCACCTTGGATTTCCCATGAAACCTTGTTATTGTCATTTCTCAGGAAGTATTGCATGGATCTTTCTCAAATTTGATACACAGGCTTTCCTTAGGGTCTAGTTGTGGAAGATACCTTTTTCGGTCCGAATCAAAAATCCAATATGGCCACCAGGCGGCCATTTTAGATTTTCCCATGAAACTTTATCGTGATTTCTCAGGAAGTACTGCCCGGATCTTTGTCAAATTTGGTACACAGTTTCCCCTTGTGGTCCAGTTGTGCAAGATACCTTTCTTGTCCGATTCCAAAATCCATCAGATGGCCATCTTGGATTTCCCCATAAAACTTGGTTATTGCGATTTCTCAGGAACTACTGCATGGATCTTTGTCAAATTTGGTACACAGGTTTCTCTTCTGATCTAGTTGTGCAAAATATCTTTTTCGAAAATCCAATATGGCCACCAGGCGGCCATCTTGGATCTCCCCATGCAACTTTGTTATCGTGATTTCTCAGGAAGTACTGCATGGATTTTTCTCAAATTTGGTACATAGGTTCCCGTTGGGGTCTAGTTGTACAAAATACCCTTTTCTGGCCCGATTCGAAAATCCAATATGACCACCAGGCGCCCATCTTGGATTTTTCTCCTTGAAACATAGTTATCGTGAATTCTCAGGAATTACTTCATGGATCTTAGTTGTGCAATGGGGCCTAGTTGTGCAAGAAACCTTTTTTGGTCTGATTCGAAAATCCAAGTTAAGCTTCAAATTAATACTGTATTCCCGAGTTGTGACGTTGCATCACACGAGTCGGCGGATGAAACGGTGGGACATATTCTATATAGTGACTATAGAGAATATCCGTACCTTCACCTTCCATATCAAGAGGTTCAAATCATTCGGAATTAAAATGTATTTCTTCAAATTTTAAATCCGTTTTCTTTAGTCCAGTGAACTGCCTCACTGTTTCGTCTGCCGACGGGTCGACTACATGAAGGGACGTCAGTCTTGTGACACAACGTTACAACTCGACAACTGTGGACTACTGCGTGTTTCGATCCAAGGGAGATAATCAGGATTCAGACACTTTCGAAGTTTCAACATTACTGCGCGGATCCCTTCAGTATTAAGTATTGTACCATCTTACTATTTTCGAGCATGGTATCTTAAAAGAGATATCTCAAACTAGCCCAGTAAGCGGAACAGAATTCGTTCCTAATTATAAAATCTTAAATATGTTTCATAGCTCATTTCAAAGGGTCGAAGAGATTTGTCTTCGCTTCCAGTACCCAGTGATGACACGTGCAAAAAATAAATACTACAAAACGAAGACGAAGGATCCTCTGGACATTCACTTTCAGACTAACTTTTCTCTTGTACTATAACAACCGACATAAGTACAGTTTCTAGAAATCTTGAAACTCCTTAAACTTAGAAAGATGATATCTTGTTGTTTTCCAGTGCCCCTTTTCGATCTTTTTCGCTCAGATTCGAAATTCTGTAAACAAAATTACAAATCATTCGTTTGTTCGTAGTAACAATGGACAAGAAGATCCTCTTGTCATTAGCTTACAATTATCGGACAATGGTGGGCGCCAAGATCCTTCAAGATCTCTCGTTACGCGATGAAGGCTGCCGCTATAGCGCGTTAATTTTGTATGAAAGCCTAGTTCAACATGTTCAATTAATTCTGTACAAGATCAGAACACTTTTGACGTAGTCTCTTTTCTATCGTTGGAATATACTCCGTCTTTGCCACTTCACTATATTCATCTTCATTATAACCCTGTCTTTCATACTGTTACTTCATCCCATCGATATCTTCAGCATGTTCCTATTTTATAGAATCAGTAAAATTATATCTCAAGACATTATATTTGATACATCTCTTTGAATAAGTAGCCTGGTCTATATCTCTAGAATGAATGCTTTCTTCATCTTCACTCTCATCATACGAAGAGTATTTTTTTCTTTTGGCGCCCGATTCCAATCATATTTGTATTTTCGAGTTATTGGTGTTATTGAATGCAGGGCATTTCCCCCAGTGGACATTTCGCCCGGCTGACATTTCCCCCATCCTATATTTTTAGGTTATTTTGAACACAGTTTTCAAATAAATTGGCTAATATTTTTTTTATTTTCTATAAAAAGGATATAAGGATTTCCACATATGTTTTACGATAAATGAGTGAAATAGTGATAAGATATTATGCATATATACCGTATATAACAGTATTATACAGACTTATAGCACATTTTAAGACAATACATGTATAACACATATTTTTACAATAAGTTTTACGCGAAAGCACATTATATAGCACATTTTTAAACAATATAATGTATCACATAGTGATAACATAATTTTCATATACATAGTATATATTTTAACATTTTAAGAAAACATTATATCACATAGTGGTAAAATAAAAGATGTATTTTTAAACAATATAGTTTTGTTCTATTTTTTACCTCAATTTTCACTTTAGTTCATTTTTTTCTCATCAAATGGCTTTGTGACACCGACCTACGAACAGTTAATGTTATGCTATATACCATGGATACATATTTTATATTGTTTAAAATGTGCTATAAGACTGTATAATACTGATATATACTGTGTAAATGTATAATATCTTATCACCATGTGACTAATTTATCGTAAAACATATGTGGAATTCTTATATATAAAGAAAATAAAAAATATATATATATAAAAAAATCTGTGTTATTGCCAAATTATTTAAAAACTATGTTCAAAATAACCTAAAAATATAGGGTGGGGGAAATGTCCACTGGGGGAAATGCCCACTGGGGTAATGTCCATGGGGAAAATGTCCGCTGGGGGAAATGTCCACTGGGGAAATGTCCGTACACCGGTGTAATAGCACGAAGTACAGTTGAATTCAACATTTGATATTCCAGAGTATTGGGTTTGAGATATGTCCATATGGATGAAGAGATCGTATCTTCATACATTTTCATAAAGTAGTCTAGTATTCTTGGATAAATACGACGACCCTATAATGAAATGAGTTGCTTGTCTTTTGAAGCTGTGGAAAAGCACAACTAAATTGCATTTCAAACCGACATCTCTTGAAGCTTTGCCCTGATCGAACAAATTCTGAGTTGTATAACAACATATAAGTTGTCATGGAGCTATCCTTTGGAAAACAAATTATAGTTAGTTGCCTTGCCGACCAGTGTTCTTTGACGGTGGTTGGAATTGTCGTGTTCTTCAAATAAAACAAGACTAAAATTTTTTAAAAAATAAAATATTTGAAATCATGTTCACATCACGTACATGTAAACTTGAAACGTAAGCTGAAAGCATTGTAAACATATGCATTTAATTGATCTTTTTAGTCGTGATATCTATTCTTAAACTGTTCACAGGCTACGTACCAGAAGGGGGGGTACAGCATTGATCGTCGAAAGGTACGGACAAATAGATATTTACGAGTGAAGGTGACAAGGAAGATCAACTCTCGTTCTGCAGACATAGACGCTAAAATGTATATATTCACTGACGGTAAGGACACCGGGCAATATTGAAACTGTATTAACTACAAGTTGTGCTTGTTTCCTGGACACATACATACGTAAGTAGTAATGTAAGAGGATTTCGAGCAATATTTTCCAGGGAGGTAACTCTTGGTTGCTTTTCTTCCGCCAGGGGGCGCTCTTGTAGGTATGACGTCACTTCCGGTCTGGATGAATGGAGCGTGACCTGGGAACATAATAGAATATGTACTGACCTGTCTGTGGGTTTTCCCACAATGTCGTTCACCTCCGTGTCTTTTCGGTCACCTCCGTTGTGGGGGTTTTCCACAATGTCGTTCATCTTCGTGTCTCTTGGGTGATCTCCGTGTTTCTTCGGTCAGGTCCGTGTCTCCTCGGTGAGGTCACCGTGTTTCTTCTGATGGGTGATCTCCGTGTTTCTTCGGTCAGGTCCGTACACGAGTGGGGTTTTTCCCACAATGTTGTTCACTTCCCACGAAAAGACACGGAGGTGGCCGAAGACACACGGAGGTGCCCCAAGATGTCACGGAGGTCCCCGAAGACACACGCAGGTCACCGAAGGTGTCACGGAGATCACCGAAGAGACACGGAGGCGCCCGAAGATGTCACGGAGGCGCCCGAAGATGTCACGGAGGTGCCCGAAGAGTCACGGAGGTCACCGAAGAGACACGGAGGTGCCCGAAGACACACGGAGGTCACCGAAGATGTCACGGACACTTCCGCGTCTTTTCGGTCACCTCCCCAAGATACAAGTGGGGGTTTCCCCACAATATCGTTCACTTCCGAGTGTCTTCGAGTCTCTTCGATCACTTCCCACGAAAAGACACGGAGATGGCCGAAGACACACGGAGGTGCCCCAAGATGTCACGGAGGTGCCCGAAGACACACGGAGGTCACCGAAGATGTCACGGAGATCACCGAAGAGACACGGAGGCGCCCGAAGATGTCACGGAGGCGCCCGTAGATGTCACGGAGGCGCCCGAAGAATCACGGATGTCACCGAAGAGACACGGAGGTGACCGAAGACACACGAAGGTCACCGAAAACACGCGAATGTCACGAAAAAAGGTATAAAAGTGGAAATGTTTAGGGCATTGCTGCATTCATTGGCCTGCTTGACCAACCTGCTTCACCAGCCTGCCTGACCAGCCTGAGCCTGCCTCACCAGTGCAACTTCACCAACCTATCTCACCATAGCAGCTACTGACCTGACCAGCCTGAGCCAACAGTCATGGAGTCATCCCACCGAGCTAAGCTTCTGCAGCACCGTATCCATATCGTTGATGAGATGCAGCATGTGGCCGATATATGTGATCTGCTCATGGTGGAAAACATAATCACTAAACACATGGAGGTAGAGATCATGGCGGAGAAGACCTATATGGCACGAAACAGAGCCCTCATCGACCTCATACCATGCCGTGGCTCCTTAGTATTTCAAGCCTTCGTGGAGGCGCTGAAGAAGACGGGAAATGAAGGAATAGCAGGTCTACTTCAAGCCCAGGATTCAGAAGATAATATCTTAGTCATGGACATGGACATGGACATCGCCGAAGGGCGTACAGGTACCAAACGTACGCACCGAGAGTCCGGTCCACCTGCGAAACGTCCCCGACTAACACCTTTAGAAATACCTCAGAAAGTGCTTCAGCCAGTGCCCCAGCAAGTGCCTGGGCAAGCGAAGGAAGAGGTGCTACTTCCTATGTTTGTGCAGGAGATCAATGACATTATCCAGCAGGCCTACCAGGCGGCCCAGACGAATACTTGGGAGCTCTCTCCCTATTTAACTGTGAGCGTCAAAGAAGAGGAAGTGCATTTTAACGCACCGGCCTGGGACGACAAACCACATAAGCATATCGCCTTGACGTTGGACACCTGGATAAGAGTACAGGCCATTTATTACGTCGTCGATGCGGTCATTGACCACCAGGGGAGCGACGAAGCGAAATTTGATGTGGGTGACGACATCTTCCTCACCTGTTCTATGTTCAACAACATGCTGCTGGTGCATATTCGTAAATGAAACTTGAGGGGAGATACGCGTATTCCTTTACCTCAGGGCTTCACCCTGCAAATACCTGCGTGTCGGAAGCTGGAGAGTCTCACAGGTGAAATTCATGAAGTCCTGTCTGACCAGGTGACTCAGTATATTTATAAGAAGTACATCGACACATTCCTGGATCATCTCAGACCCCGCATTCGACACTTGCGTATCCAGCAATGTGCAAGCTGTCAGAACAAGAACGGTCTCTTCAACACGCATACGTGTATGGACAATAGTATACCATCAGTGGCGCTGATGACTGAGGGACTACATGCCGTTAACGAGGTGCAAATTGCCGAGGCATTGCAAGCTGCCTGTCCACCCAGAATTCCACGTGAACAGATTGCCACCTTCATATACGTGCACCAGGGGCAGAAAGACAATAACGAGTTCAAACAAGTCTTGTTGCATAAATATTGAACATTTCACACAAGTCTTGTTGCATAAATATTGAACATTCAGACATCACCGTATTCCTACATTCTATGTTCATTTAAGCGCCTTGATAGCGTATAATTGTATTAGAAAAATTCAACACCAAGAGCCTACTGTGGTGAAGACCTTATGTTCATTCTACTGTGTTAATAAATATTAGAAATTCAAATGTGTGTTAGTGTTCACTCTATGCAAAGGGGTATTGGTGTGGGAGCTGGTGTTTTGTGCTTTTAGTTAGAAAGTTTTCCCCCTTTCGGGTGTAATTAGGTGGCCCTAATAAGGGCCTTTGTAAAGAACAGCGGGTTGGTCATCACACTGTTACGGCCGGAATATTTTTTTGATGCCTGATACCCATCCCCGAGACACAGGGCATCGTATCTTCAAATGAAGCTCCTCTGTCTCTGCGCACTGGCACGAGCCCGCTATGCATGTTAAGCTTAGCACACATACACCACATAGGCACAGGTGGCCACAAGGAAAAAGGCGTACATCGTCTCATCGTCTTGACACACGGTACAGGTTGATCTCTTCTGCTCCCTAGCCAGTTGTAGGCGTAGTTTAGTCTTTTCGTCTTCTAATTCGTCAATTTGTTGGCTCAGGTGGCTGATCTCTGGTGATGGTGTTGGCATTCCTGTTGCGGTCGCCGTCGTTGTGGTAGCCGTCGTTGTGGTAGCCGCCTGAGTCGAAGCTGTAGTTGCTGGGGGTCTACTACTGTTTAACCACTCCAACTCTCCGTGTACATCTTCATCGTCTGTTTCGTCATCATCTTCCTGCACAGCGTCCCTTATTTCTCTATCTTGTTGTGCGCCTCTCATCCTCAAAGCTTCAGCAATCTGAGCTTCAGCAACACGCTGCAAGCTCGTAATGATTGTAACATGTTCGCCGTCTTCTCCGCTCGAGAGAATCTGTCTAGGATCTTGTTGTTGTTCTCCGTATCGAATTGTCACCCTGAAAGTTTCGGTCGACACTCCCGTGTTCATTGCGTTGAAAAGTGACCGTCTACTAGGATTAGCCATGATGCAGTTGAAATGAGTGGATAGCAGACGAAACACTGCGCTCTTTTTATAGTATAACCGTAGAGCGCCCGTATGAGGGCGCGGACGTCACCGAAATCTTCATACTGAGCAAGTGTGTTCGCTCAGTGTTTCTTTTCCATCTTCAAACCGGTCTCATTTTGCAATAAATGCGAGTTGACGTGTAAAACTTATTTAAGCTTGAACTTTGGGAGCTTATAGTGTATCGCTGAAAAATTCAGAAGGCTGGCGGCAGGCTAAAACTATTTTTTTAATCATTTTGTCGGTTTTAGACCCGTATGGTTATGGGTGTGGTTGTGTGGAAAACCCGGTAAATTTGAAATAAATCGGCTTACCTCCGTAAAAACACTTTAGGTGTGTTCCTTACATCCTTATAATGTCACCCTGAAAATTTTAGCAGGTTTATCGATGGAAAAGTGTGAATTTTTGTCATACCACTCTTGCTACGGTAACACAGCTATTGACACGCATAGCTGTACACACATTCGGCTCCATACTGGATAGTGCTGTGTTACCGTAGCAAGAGTGGTATGAACAAAAAGATATGTTCGAAGAAGACCAAGAACTTGAAAAAGAAAAAAAAAACAAGAACAGATGGCTGTTTTACAGCAGCGATATATTGAGTACTACTATACCGAAATAAGAAGACTGGAGTGAGACACAACATGGGGAGCGGCACAGTATTTGCCCTGTGTCCAATGCAGTAGTCGCTAGGCCAAATTCGCTATTTTCCCGTGTGGACACCAAGCGTTATGTATCCGCTGTATCCACAGACATGCAGGAAGACCAGTCCCTACGCCCACTTAAAAGCCCATAGCGTGTACACTCGTCGCACTGAAATGTCCCGTGTGTACCAAGAGGCGAGAAAACCTGTTCCGATCGATGTAATCCCCTTACATCTTCCTAACGGTCCTTATGAGGACCACCAATTATACTCGAAAGAGCAAGCTTCTAATTAAAAGCACAAAACACCAGCTCCTGCATGCACACACCTAGGTAAAAATAGGTAATTAACACTTAGTGAATGGGAACTTCCTACTAACAGCGCCCAGGTTAAAAAAAACAAAAACAAAACAAAAAAAAACTAAAAAAAACTAAAAAACACTATTAGTATGAATGTACGGTAATAATATACCGAGTAGTCCCGGAATTTTTTGTTGTTGTTGTCAGGAGGTGTGGGAGATTGGTAATCATAGAGGAGAGGAGATTTGCATTCGTAGGGTCTAGGGGCAATTGTTATAAGTGCTGTTTGGAAGGCTAGGGGTTGGCCCTGAAAAGGGCCTTTCATGGCAGATTTTTATTTTTTTTGCGTTGGAGATTGGTAATCATAGAATATAGAGGAGAGGAGATTCACAAATGTAAGACCTGATTTTAATTGAATCTGCCGCGTTAGAAGTCCCCTTTCGTAAGATTGGGGTGGCCCTGAAAAGGGACTTTAAGGTCAATTTGTTTACCCTGTTTTATTCAGGGGATGGAGTTTTCCTATCTACTCCATCAAACTGGCGGAAAAGTATTGTCCGGGCTGTTGTTGTTGTTCATCCGGCACTGATGGGATGTTGTCCAAAAATGAGGCCGGCGCAATTCTTGGTAATTCACCGATATCGATGAATTCTGGCTGGCGTTTTTGTCTCTCCTGGAGCTGTTGTTGTCGCTCGTTGAGGGCATCTCGGAGCGAGTTTAACCAGTCCTCCCCGGTTAAAGTGGTGAGCGCCCTTGTAACGCTATGGTACAAAGCCGCCCAGGACAGCTGTGTGTAGTTGGTGTTGTCCCGCGTCCATCTTTGAATCTCCTCTAGCCAAAAAGCTTTCACTCCCCTCGCCAGCTCCTCTCTCTCCCTCTTCTCCTTTGCCGCACCTTTCGTCGTAGACATTTTCGCTACCCTGCTCATGATCTTCAATACGTCTTTACGGGTCGAGAAATGTGATTTGAATGTGCCTTTTCCCCACGCGTCCCCTGGGTTTTATACTGAATATAAAGTGGATTTTCATCGGCTGTTAAAACAGGGCGAACCTCTTTCATTGGTTCTGTCTCCGTCATTTCCATTAGTTGATATACGGGACGCTGATTGGCCCAATAAGGCTCTTGTAATACCTCCTGGGTTAACATTTCAATCCCGTATTTTTGCACCAAACTGGTATAGCAAAATCCTAGGTTAAATCAATTCGTATCTCTATAACATTACACCCCGAATGATCACGGACTTTGACGAAGGCGGGGCTATGGAAAATAAAAACTATAACGTGTACGGGTACGGACTAGCATAGAGAGGCACGAAAAAAATAAAACTATAACGTGTACGGCTACGGACTAGGGGTTAATTTAACATGACACTACCGAGTGATCACGGACTTTCACGAAGGGTGAAGGGAGACGGAAAATAAAACCAGAACGTGTACGGGTACGGATTAGGATAGAGAGACACGAACAAATAAAAAACTGTAACGTGTACGGCTACGGACTAGGAGTTAATTATACCCATAGGGGCACTTGACATTGTAGTATGAAAATTACCCATCCAACCCTATTTTGCGGGGAGTATAGGTTAGTCCACTAGGCACTGACAGGGTGTAGTATAAGCGCCTGCACAGCGCGCTACTCTATATATACAGGCCTCCCTAGCCGGTGTTTTGTCATTCACCACCATAGGAGCGAGCGGAGCAGATGGTGAGCTTGCGTTGTTCCAACTCACCGCCAACGTCACCCTGATCGTCAATGACCATCACCTGCAGCTCATCGAAGAACAACCCCGAGAGGTGAAGCTATTTTTAACCCTAGTAGGGTGGACTCTATTGACACGGTTGTTACAGGGAAAGGAGCCCGAAGTCGATTTCATGCACGTGGGAGTGGGTGTCTACCTACGAAGTGGTGGAGATGATTCTTTTTTTCCCCGGTTAGAACAGCGTGGTGGTCCCCATATCACACTCCATCCTGCATTATGGCAGGCGCTGAAAGCTATTATCCCCGACGTCCACGACTTACTGCATCCCGACGCAAACTCTGTGGCTACCCGGACTCTTACACCTGGCTGCACCCTATTGTTGTACCCCAAACGAGTGGACCTCACCCATAACCGCACTGGGTGGGCACCCAAAGCCGACGTCTCTCTGTCCCCGGAGGGATGGACCACCTTGAAACGTGTGTTAAAGGGAACACTGGACGGTGATAGCATTCACCTGTGTGACCAGGTCTACATTTTTCCCCGCGCCTTTTTTGCTCAACTCATCTGTCTGGACGGAGGACATTTTACCCTGGACCCTGATCTATGGGCGGCCTTGGAAAAAGTAGTCCCCATTGTCGATGAAGTACTATATCTATAGGGTGCACACAGGCTAGAGTGTCAGTGTCTTATCATGAAGCTAACACACAACAGCGGAACCCACCGGTGGGGCACCCGCAAGGCCGGCCGGCAGGAGTCCACGTGGAGTAAGACTGTGAACAAGGTGTTAACAGATTTGTATTACAACCCAACCAGTCCAGCCGCTTATAGCGCTGTGGGAGCGCTCGCTCGAGCTGCACATTCCCAAGGCATCAGTCGAACTGAAGTTCGAGAATGGTTAAAAACCCAAGACACTTATAGCTTACATCGAGCAGCCCGACGACATTTTCGCAGTAACCGAGTCATCGTAGGAGGCGTAGACGCACAATAGCAGGCCGATTTGGTCGATATGAGTCGATTTGCTGCCCACAATGATGGACATCAGTACCTGTATCGTTATTTTATCCAAGTACGCGTGGGTGCTACCCATCCGGACCAAAACAGGAGAGAATCTGGTACGAGCGTTCCAGCAGATTTTCAAGACGGGTCGCAAACGCCTCTATTTGCAAACGGATGAAGGCACAGAATTTCTCAACCGCCACTTTCACGCCTTTCTTAAGAAACAGAAGGTGTTTTTCTTCCATACGTACAACGAGACCAAAGCCTCTGTGGTGGAACAATTCAATCGAACCTTCAAAGGACGAATGTACAAGTATTTTACCGCCAAAAACACCCGACGGTACATCGATGTGCTACCTCAACTGGTCCAAGGGTATAATCGAGCCTATCATCGCAGTATCCAGCGGGCTCCCCTCGATGTGACGGAACGCAACGAACATCAAGTGCGCCGTACGCTGTACTCGATAGAACCAAGTCCACTCACGTCACCCCGTTACAAACGCGGGGATGTGGTACGGATCAGTAAAGTCAAAGGGCAATTTGAGAAAAATTACTTGCCCAACTGGAGTGACGAGCACTTTGTCATCGTTCGCCATAGCCCTCGAAACCCACACGTCTATCAACTGGAAGATCTACAAGGAGAAACACTGCAAGGCACGTTTTACGAGGCAGAATTACAACTGGTGGTAAAAACACGGAAAGACTACTACACGGTGGAAAAGATTTTGAAAACGGAACGTCGACGTGGCATCCCCTATCATTTCGTCAAATGGCAAGGTTGGCCCAGTTCGTTTAATTCCTGGATCTCAGCCCGTGACATGAAACGGTTATAAATTCTACCTCACATCGCCTACAGCCTTCAGTCTAGGGTTGTACCATGGATAGTGCACATCTGCCCTTACTGCTGTGGACTCGAAAAGGACAAGTCGGTACCGTCGTGTGTCTACTAGTGCTTCTGGGTACCTTATTTGGAGGAGTCTTCTACGATTTGGCGTACCTGATATCCTGTTTCAACCTACCATCCACTCGTCCAATAGCTGCCCCCCAACGTCAAGTGCAATCACCCAACACCATCACCACCACCACCACCACCACCACCATCTCTCCTACTACGCTGCGGAACATTACCAGGGTACCACCAGGTTCTACAACCCATCCCACTACGCGGTCTAGTCCTCCTACTACTACTACTCTACGGAACTTCACCAGGGTACCACCCGTGTACCTGCCTAGTCCTACCCTCAGGAGCCCCCCACCAGCATCATCTTCCACCATCACAGCTACCAGGGCAAAGCCACGGCAACATAGGACTCCCACCACCACCATCACCACCACGACGCTAACACCTAGAGTGGGTATAGTACCACGTTTACCACGGCAACGGTACCCGCACGACTACGACCCCCGGTGGGATCCACGACAACGGTGGTGGTGGGCCTCTGAACGCTTGGCGCAAATCACCAAATAACCTATGGATCCTCGGTGGCAGCATCCCTTCACATGTCTAATCGCTGGACCGACCGGGTCGGGAAAAACACAGTTCGTTCAACGGCTCATCCAACACGGGTCAGCCCTCATTTCACCGCCCGTGGCTCGCATCCTCTGGTGTTATGGAGCTTGGCAGCCTGCGTACGAGGAACTGGCACGCATAACTGGACTCACCTTGGCGGAAGGATTACCCCCAGAGGATACCCCAGAAGACACGTTGGTAATGGTAGACGATCTGATGACCGAAACGGACAGTGGGGTGACGCGTCTCTTTACGAAAGAGAGCCATCATCGTCGGTTGAGCATCATCTACATCGTCCAGAATCTCTTCAGTAAGACCAAAGAGCACAGGAACATCAGTTTGAATGCTCAGTATGTGGTATTGTTCAAAAACCCCAGAGACGCATCACAAATTATGCACTTGGCGAAACAGATGTACCCTAAAAACACGGCCTTTGTGCGAGAAGCCTTTGAAGATGCCACCCAAGGGGCCCACGGTTATCTGCTCATCGACTTGAAACAAGGGGCATCCTCGGCACTTCGATTGCGCACCCACATTTTTCCCGGAGAGTTCCAGACGGTGAACACGCCCAAATAAAACAAGAAGACACAACCCTCTAGCATTCACTTCCTCATCATGTCTGCACGGATACGGAAGCACGCGCCGGCGCTCCGCGTATTACCCAGCGCGCCACCGGAGGTGGGCCGGGCCCTGGTGCGCGGCGCGGACGCGGGATTGGTACGGTGTTTGTGTGAAGTGGCTCATAATGTGTTAAAAGGGAATGTTCCTCTCAGTCCCCTGCAGAAAGGGAAATTGCAACGGCACAAGAAGGGTCTCCGAACGCTGGTGAAGAAGACGGGAAGTTTAAAGAAAAAGAAACAGGTGTTACAGTGAGGTGGATTGCTCGGGGAACTCCTCGCACCCTTAGCCGGCTCCGTATTGGGACCGTTAGTAGGGTCCATCTTGGGTGGAGCCCGCTAACGTCATGGAACATACGAAAAAAATGATGCTGGTCGAACCTCGACTGTTACAGAGTTTGCAATCACCCTATCCCGTGCCTGCCACGGTGCAACAACTCTGGTATCTCGACGAAGAAATGAATAGTATACTCCAACCTCGACTACCCGATCACGAGAAAATTCAACTCTACCATCAGACGCTGAACCGGTACAAGACGTTTATGGATCAATATAGAGGTAGTACACCACCAGCACCTCTTACCAGCAGCGCCAGCACCAACACCGCCATCATCACCTCAGCTGGAAGATGAAGTGTTGGCCAGTGTCCCTAAGGCATTCAAGACCAAGTCTCGTTTATTGTTGGACCGGTTGAAACAGAATCCCGATATGGGTTGGAGCGATCAGGGGGAACTGCTTATTCGAAACCGACTGGTGTCGGGGTCTCATATCACCGATTTGATCAACGATACGGCGCGCTCTCGCAAACACTCTAATCCACCGGGCTGGAAAGCCTTTGCTCAGGGGTTAAAAGACACACACGTCCCTCAAGAATTGGTGGGGAATCCTAACCGTTGGCGGTGGATGCAGCGGACCCAGCAATCGCCGAGTAGACCACCACCACCACCACCACCACCACCATCTTCTTGGGAACCGGAGTCACTCCCCAAAACACCACAACGACGAGCACCTACTTCGTCACCCCTTTTACCACGCCACCCCCTGAAACTACGTAGCAAGTCACCGCGACGATCACGACGACGAGGTCAGCCGCCCAAGGCCTGGAAGCCCTATTAAAGCCAGGTGCAGAAGCAAGAAAGCTCAGTCGTCATGTTTTACCTCACGTTGCCCAGTAACAGTTCGCTCGATGTGTTTCCTGACAACACCTTGGCCAAGTACGTGACCCAATTACCGCAACCGGTGCATTTACCTGGACGGTGGGAATGTGGACTGGTGGATATTCAATACCCTTACTCGTGGTACAACGTGCGATGCAAGGACGTGTGGTACGAGGTGACCTACGAAGGCAAAGTAAACCGACTGATTCTACCCGAAGGCCAATACGATACCCCCAAGGCGTTCATAGAGGGTCTGACCACATTGGTGAATTATAAGTCTCTACGGGTGGTGACGAATAGTTCAAGACCCGTCAAATCCTATCCCTTCAAGAATCATGTGATCTTCGATTACAACGCACACAACGAGAAGGCCTGTATCCTGCTCAGCCCCAGCGTGGGTGTGGAACTCAGTCCTAGCCTACAGCAAATGTTAGGTCTCCCATACAGCATCTACGCGGGTCCAACCACCGACACAGGCGACGTTGTGATGGATATGAAAGTGGGTATGTACGGACTCTACATCTACTCGGACTCGGTGGACAGCCATATTGTGGGCGATGTGAACACACCTCTGTTACGGGTGGTGCCCATTAGAAAGAAGTATGGCGATCAAGTCACCCAGAGTTTCAACCACATACTCTACCTACCCGTACGACACACCGATATCAACACGATCACGGTGGATATGAGATGACACGGGACGCCCGGTCGCATTCGAACGAGGGAAAGTGCTGACACTTCATTTCCGACACGCACGTTCTCCTCACTTCGTATAATGTACGTGCCTCACCAGTGCCATACGGCCAGCTATGCCGACTACTACAAGAAACAAACGGGAAGTAGCTTGCCCATCTTTAGCGGTGCACGCATGCAACGAGGTCACGGGTTGGGTAACATACTGGGCAGCATCTTCAAAACGTTCTTGCCCTTGGTGACACGGGGAGTAAAAGCGGTGGATAAACAAGCGGTACGCAGTGGACTGTGAGTGACCGGTGATGTCTTGGGAGGAACGGCTCCCCGACAAGCCTTGAAACGACGGGCCCAAGAAGCAGGCAGCGTCTTGATCGCCAAAGCCCTTAAAAGACAACCGCCGGCACAGGGAAGAGTCATTCGACGACCGACACACCGACGACGCACACCCCGGAAGAAGAAGGGTAAGAGAGACATCTTCGCATAATGGCATTCATTCACTCAGAGTCGTGTCCGTCTACCAACAGTGAATTGGATTTGTGGACTATTCCACCCACACAGACCAGTGTCGCCGAAGGACGTTGGGTAGAACATCGGCCCCTGGCTAGCCTGACGGGCACGGGACCGCTGGAATTTACCATTGAAAACAAAGATACGGCCTGCCTGGATTTAGCCCACACGTACTTGTACGTGAAAGCCAAAATAGTGGACGCAGACGGGACGTCCATCGCGAACGATTCGGTGGTAGGCCCGGTGAATCTTTGGCTGCACTCCTTGTTCCAACAGGTGGGTATCAGTCTGAACGATAAACTCATCAGTACGTCCACCAATACGTACCCGTACCGAGCCTACATCGAAACGCTGTTGTCGTACGGAGAAGATGCCAAAAAACACACTTGCAAGCCTCGCTGTACTACAGGGATACGCCCGGGGCCATGGATGCCGTCACCGTTGCCAATAATGGGTTCCGCCATCGCAGGCAGTTTACAACCCGTAGCACGTCCGTCGATATGATGGGACGACTGCACGCCGATCTGTTCCTGCAAGACCGCTACATGATGAACGGTGTATCCATCAAGATCAAGTTGATCCGTTCCCCACCCACTTTCGCCTGGATGTCCGATGGAGATGCCCCCAATTACAAGATCATCATAGAAGATGCAGCCCTGTTTGTCCGTACGGTGGACGTGTTGGTGAGTCACATGAAAGCCTTATCGAAAAAACCAGCCCTGTACCCCATCCGACGCGTACAGACCAAGGTGTTCTCTGTGCCAGCAGGTACGACGATGGCCAATCGTGAAAATTTATTTCTAGGGGATCTCCCTAAACGTCTTACCCTGGCGTGTGTCACCAACACCAGTTTCAATGGACAGTGGAGTGAGAATCCGTTCCACTTTCAACATTTCAACCTCAACCTTTTGGCACTGCACGTGGCCGGCCATCAAATTCCAGCCCGTCCGTTACAACCGGATTTTGGTAACCATCACTATGTGCGGAGCTACCTGAACCTGTTTACAGCCACAGGACAAAACAATCAGGACGAAGGAAATACCATCACTCGACGAAACTTTAGCCCTGGGTACACTTTGTTCGCTTTCGACCTCACCCCAACCTTGGAACACGATCATCAACTGGCCTTGCTCAAGAAAGGAAACTTACGATTGGAACTGCGTTTATCCGTCCCTCTACTCCATACCATTAACGTGATTTGCTACGCCGAGTTTGATAACGTCATCACCGTGGATCAGCAAAGAAACGTCCTGTGTGACTACGCCAGCTAGAGTCTTGGATACAGAGCAGCTGATGGCCATACTCCAGCGAGATCCTCGGGTACCCTTTCGAGGTGTGTTTCCACGCAATGTGTTTCCCACCACCCCAACCACCCCAGCAGCCTACATCCTGAATACAGACCCTCGTACTCGACCCGGTGAACATTGGGTGGCTGTGTACGTGGACGCCCTGGGCCAAGGCGAATACTTTGATTCCTACGGACTTGCACCCCTGCATCCCGATTTGGTGAAGGTCATGGACGTATCTACTACAGTGTGGCGTTGGAATACTAAAAGATTACAAGGACCCTTGAGTAGTGTATGCGGACAGTACTGTGTGTTTTATCTCACTCACCGGAGTAGAGGACATTCCATGCAAACGATCATACAAATGTTTGATGATTATTCTCAAGCCGAAGATCGTGATGTACTCGTATACGACTGGACTGCCTCTCGTTTTAATGTGCATGCCCCATTTCTCTGGTTGTCTTAATTGATTCAATGTACCGCGCGGTGTTCTCATTGTTTTTGTTATGACGTTGTTGTTCTGACGTTCATTGATGTTCAATAAAAAAATTCATGAAAACACAAGTAATGTTTTTGACTCTTTTATTCAGGTGAACAAGAATGTATAGAATATGTACAAAAGAATACAGTAGGTGTGTAAAAACTGTGAGGAGTAGGATTCGAATCCACGTCCTGCATTGCGCAGGCCAGCACTTAGGACTGGCGGCCATTCTGACTTTTTTACAGTTATAGTTTTTAACTCATATCATGAGAAGTATATCAAATGTCATAGTTTCACAAGTCCAGGTAAGTGGTACTGATGCCATCCGGAAGGACTTTCCGCTTGGGGTAGAAGAATGTGAAGGCATCTCGTTGCTGGATGTACGTCCGCATCTGGTGGTCCACGACCCGAAATCTTCTGTTAGTCCCACTCGCACTGGCCTGGCTTTGCAGCACGTTCAGGTACAAGGCTTTGTCGATGGCCGGATCGCGCCGGCTCACCCCTTTGCAGCTAAACTTATTGTTTTCCTCTCCACCGTAACAGTAATACGTCTTCGAGGAGAGAGCAATCATGGCATCGCCACTCCACTCCAACTTGAAGAGGCCCGGCGTCCGGTTGTCGTACTGGTAATGGTGACGTCGAGGTAGCCACTGGTCCTGTTCCGCCTCATACTGTGCACGAAACTCGGGTTTGACCAGGGACTCCCAATCCGCATTAGACACGGCCATGTAAGCAGAGTCTGTATCCATCTCCATGAGTTGCCAGTCTGATGGATTAAAATACACACCCATGAAATCATATAAAAACTGGAGCATCCTCAGCTTGGCCACCTGGTATACCATACATCCAATTTGGAGGGGCAGGTTGTAATGGATAGTCTTTTTGGCTAAAGCGATTTCATATGTATCGTCATCGATGACCTCCACGGACCGAAACAGGGGAGAATTGACCTTTTTGCGGGCCTGTTGGGTGGTACAGATGTTCACGTTCATGTGCTTATCTTGCTTAGTGACCGTTTTGCCATAATAGCCATTGCCCGTCAATTTCCACGATTCACCGATGATGGCCTTACTCGGATCTTGATCCCCTTGACGACGGGCAGACGTCACGATGTCGGCATTCCCCGCAAAACAGGCGTTGGGTACGTACTGTAAGACTTGGTACACGCGCATGACTTCTAAGCCGTGGCTGATGTACCACTGTAGTAGCGGAGTGCCCAGCAAGATTTACTCTGCCCACATACTGCCAATCAACATCCGTCGAGGTCGAGGCAAACACTCGTGTTGCTCAGCATAGGCACCCATGGTGTCTCCAATGTCATCCCGACCCACCAGTGTGTTTTTAAAGATGGGTGGGCACTGGGCGAAGAGTGGCTTGAGAGTGTCGGGAACATGCAGGTCGCATTCCACAAAGCCGTAGAGGTGCCCGGAACGAATGGCGTCGAACATCTGTGGCAGAGTCAGGAGTCGCCGACGACTGAGAGGGTACTCGCGCGCTTAAAGGAAACGGCGTAAATGTGGGAGGGCCTGGCACATGGTGTGAAATTCACACTCCCACATTTCGATGAGGTGGTATCCCTCTCTTTGATGTAATCTCCGTTCTCCTGGTCTTCTTCCCGTAATTCTTCCGCCGATTTCCCACGTCGTTGGTTGAAGCGTCCAGCGCTGAAATGGCATTCCTGGCCGTGCCAATAGCAGCCGTAAAATTGAAATATGGTCGGTGTTCTACCCACAAGGGCAAACCCATCGACGGGGAGTCGGCGATCTCCTATCCGCTTCTCTGTGGCGTTGGTCTGATGGCGTATAGAAATTTCCCGTCGATAGGCTTCCCAGTCGAACCACTGGTCGGCGAGATGTTTGTAGGGGGTGCGTTGCGGTGTGAAATGTTGACCCTCCGCCAGTCAGCGCGTATAATGACCGCTGGGCATGGGCTGGCAAGGGACCACAGGTACAGGGCATTGGCATCGAATCCGATGATTTTAGCACAGGGTTTCCCACCGGGGAGAGTGGTGACGTCCTTCTCGTGGTAGCGGTGAAAAATAAGACTGGGCCCGCCGACGATGTTCTGTTTTAGACAATCATACATGTCCTCGTCTTTTTGCTGTATCAGCGAGAAGTAAGTGGAACAATCTTGAAAGAGATGGCGAAGCGCCAGACCCGGTAAACTCAAGCACTCCCTGAATATGTCGACGTGCATCTCACGACGAAAGAGTTGAACCATTTTCTCGGCCGCTTCGAGGAAAGGAACCACATCTAAGTTATTATACCATATCAGGAAATCTCGCAAGGTCTGCATATGTTGGTCGTTCCATACCTGCTGTAGTTCCCGGTACGTGTCTTCCGAACATTCCACTTGCTTCAAATCGTCAAAGAAAGCGTACTGGGTTGGCAACTGTGTTTCCTCCAAGCGGTCGAGAGTCGATATATACGTGTAAGGGAACCTTCCTTTGGTTTGTGCACAGTCATACGCCTTCACCCACTGATCATAGCTATAATTTGGAGCTAAGTAGTTCCGTACATCCAGGAAATGGAGTGACGTGGTAGTGAGGGCCATATGATTATTGATCTTTCTGATGACGGACTTGATGGCATTAGCCTGGGCCAAGTAAGGGTAGAGAAATTCCTTCACCATGTTGAGATCGTATCGCCCCGAGTTGAAGACGAGCACAGGTAACTGGCCTAGGTATTGTATGAAGCGGGCTTTCAATTTCTCCGCATACGGTTTAGGTAAAGATACATCCTGCGACTGAATGTGTTCCGGCTCCTGGATGTCCGACTCCGACTCTGACTCTTCCTCGTCGCTGAACGATACACCGGGTATAGGAATCCGGTCGTCCAGTTGGTCCAGTACGTCCTGGAACTTGGACACCAACAATTCCGCACTGGCCGCACTGACTTCCTCTAAATAACCCATCATGCGGGTAATCAACTCATGGGAGTCCCCCGACGACACGAAACAGACGGGCGCAGCGTCATAGCCGGGTACGTTGGTGGAAATGCTCACACTGAGGGGAATATGGCGCTGCGTCCACTGCGTTTTCGCTGAGAACATGTCCATGGGTTCCAACAGGGCCTCGAAATCGTAACACGCCCGGTAGGGAAATAACGGTCCTCTTCCGGTATGACAAGACCCTGATCGGCCAGCTCCTCGAAAATAGTAGGCGTATTATGGTACACGCCGCCAGGAACTTTGCGTTTCACAGCGTTGTCACAAATCTTCTCGTGCCGATGTAAGTTGTAAGATTCTTTGAACACCCGATGACATTGGGCACAACTGTAGGATTGTGCGTACAGGCTCATATCGTAGATGAGGGAAAAATGACTCACCCCGCCGTCGTCGAAGACATTGACTTTCATCGTTGAAGCATACCGTTCTGTTGAGCGATGAACCAATTCAGCCACAAATATGTCATCCTCGCGTCGTATTCGGTATACAAAGATATTGATGTTGAACAGAGTTTCCACGACATCCAAATACTTGAAGGGGACTCCCCGGATCTGCCGTTCATCCAGGTCTTGCTCCTGTAAATACTGTCTCCAATAGCCATTGGACACTTTGTCACAAGCCTGGGGATTACACTCGTCCAAATGCACGGCCAAACACCGAAACAGACATTTCCGGTCTTTGTAGGGACCATTTACGCCTCGCGTTAACGCATACAGTCCTTTTCGATGAAGCAGCCAAGGTGGAAGAGTGACAGGAGCACCGATAGGATGATCTCTCATTTTGGTGACGAAAAATGTGACGTTGGTGATCATTTCCACAATCCATTTGGTGTTGGGCCGTTGCAGACGCGCCCATTCCAACGGGTCCAACGTAGTGAGTTGCTCGATGAGTGGCTCCAGAGAAATTGCATCCGTCACCGTGAAGGGTTGATCAAACACATAGGTATTATTGCTGGGATAAAAACACCGCAACTGGTCCGTCTCTTTGTGCCGTAAAATGTAGCCGAATGTAATATTCAACTTGAAAGCTGTCACCTGGTCTGTAAAAATGTTCTCGGCATAGGTAGAAAGATACGTGAGGTCCTGCAGTCGAAAGTTATACAAGTCCAATAGACGACGGTGACGGTGAAAACAATGGCGTATGGTGTTCCAGTGACGTCGATAAATCTCACTCACACGCTCGTCTTCGGGCAAGGCATCAGCCGGAGGCGCTCCTGGATCCCCTGGAAAATCCTCTCCACGTTTCATGCTGCGGTGAGGCTCAGGCTGGTCAGGTAGGCTAGTCAGGCAGGGTGGTGAAGCAGGCCAATGAATGCAGCAATGCCCTAAAAATTCCCACTTTTATACGTTTTTTCGTGACATTCGTGTGTTTTCGGTGACCTTCGTGTGTCTTCGGTGATCTCCGTGTGTCTTCGGGCACCTCCGTGACTCTTCGGGCGCCTCCGTGACATCTTCGGGCGCCTCCGTGACATCTTCGGGCGCCTCCGTGTCTCTTCGGTGATCTCCGTGACATCTTCGGTGACCTCCGTGTGTCTTCGGGGACCTCCGTGACATCTTGGGGCACCTCCGTGTGTCTTCGGCCACCTCCGTGTCTTTTCGTGGGAAGTGAACGACATTGTGGGAAAAACCCCACTTGTATACGGACCTGACCGAAGAAACACGGAGATCACCCATCAGAAGAAACACGGTGACCTCACCGAGGAGACACGGACCTGACCGAAGAAACACGGAGATCACCCAAGAGACACGAAGATGAACGACATTGTGGAAAAACCCCACAACGGAGGTGACCGAAAAGACACGGAGGTGAACCATTCACCCAGACCGGAAGTGACGTCATACCTACAAGAGCGCCCCCTGGCGGAAAAAAGGAACCAAGAGTTACCTCCCTGGAAAATATTGCTCGAAATCCTCTTACATTACTACTTACATACAATTTTCACAACACTCTCTGGTGTGGCATTGTGCATTGTGGCTAAAAAGCCCTTGATATTTAGAACAATGTTCTACGGTATCATTTTTTCTGATATGAACATATTCCACCAATTTGACTGCGTTCGAATGCAGATGTTTAAATGGGTAGGTATATCCTATACAAATAGCTTGATTCCGTTTTCTTTCTAAACAACGGTTTCATAAAATAATTAATTTGCTGTGGAGGCTTGCTTATTCTTCAAAGTTATTTACAACAAAGTACCATATACTGAGCACTGGTATCCATATATCCGAAATGTCAATTTTACATTTAGATTACACTGATCTGACGGTCGGTGGAATCGTTGGAATAGTCTTTGGTTGCATCGGGTTTGTCGTCGTGGTCGTAGTCATCATCGGGGTTGTCTGTGCGGCAAAGAAGTCCAGGGGTGCAAGAGGACAAGTGGTCCGGCCGAACAACCAAGTTAACCAGATCACCATGACAACATACCCAGTTACTGGGTCCTATCCACCCAACACAGGTTCGTACCTCAATCAGTTTTAATCCCACGTTTAACTATTGAATGTATAAACGCATTTTTCTACAGATTATGGCAACTGGCCATATATACCCGAAAATCTTAGTAATCTAATGTTCACACCCCTCGTTAATCTTTTGACGATTTCTTTCCAGGGGCTTGGGGTATGGTCATAAAAACAATCTAGACACAAGGGAGAAGAAAGAAGAAAATGAAAAAATAATCGTATTTACATTTATTTTGTGCGTAATTTTAGTCAATGGGACTGTCAATCGAGCTTTACTCAGTTGAGTATAAGAACCTTAAATGCAGCGTGAAATTGATCTACAAGTGCCAACAATACGATCGGAGTGGTATTAGTACATCACAAAGCAAGTCAAATTCACCTGAGAAATACAGGAATATAAAAGAAAAAGAAAAATGAAAATTACTTGGTTTGTTGTACTATTGTTTGACAGATGCTGTGTTTGGAGTTCTTATAATTAACTGGGTTAAGCCCGATTGGCAGTCCTACTGACCAAACTAACGTACAAAATAAAGTTCCAGATTGACAAGTGGGTAAATGTTCATAGCCTTACACCACACCATTGGGAAGAAATCGAAAATGGACTGACAAGGGCTGGGAATATTTGATTAATCAGATTTCCGGGTAAAAGTCCCCCTTAAATATACATCTAACACATTAACAACCCGTGCGTCCCCTTGAAATAACGCGAGACAAATCAAGTCAATCACAGTGTTATTCACACAACTCCTTTGCTAGAGATCCCGGTAGTCGTCCACCGTGGGTCGTTGGATGTAGACCTCGTAAGCGGTATGTACTGGGTTCTATCCCAGGTCGGGTCACACCAAAGACTTAAAAAAATGGAACTTGTTGCTTCCTCGCTTACGCTCAGCATTAAGAGGATAGAACGAGGACTGGTTCGCTCGGTGTCAGTATAATGCGACTGAGTGGGGTGTCATGTCTGCCTACGACATGATATTTCTGTGGAACAGCACTATAAAATGGCTGCATTAGATCTGCTCTGTTACAAGTAGGTACCCCCGCCCCTCCCCTCCCCTTTCCTTCCCTTCACCGTCGTGATATAGGCCCCGTGATATAGCTGTAAAAATGTTGAAAGCGACGTTAAAACCTATTAACCCGTAGATCGTAGCTAGACATGTGACGACAGCCGGCTACCGTGGTTCCTTTGATGCAGATCGCAGCTAGACATGTAACGACAACCGTTTGATGCATATTTCACAGCTAGATATGTTGTGACGACAACCGTCTTCCGTGGTTCGTTTGATGTAGATCGCAGCTAGATATGTTGTGACGACATTCGTCTACCGTGGTTCGTTTGCTGTAGATCGCAGATAGACGTGTTGTGATGACAGCCGTCTACCGTGGTTCCTTTGATGTAGATCGCAGCTAGAGATTTTGTGACGATAACCGTCTAACATGGTTCGTTTGAATCCAGGGCATTTCCCCCAATGGCCCTTTTCCCCAGCGGCTCTTTTCTCCATGGGCATTTTCCCCAGTGGCCCTTTTCCCCAGTGGCCATTTTCCCTTTTCCCCACCCAATAATATGGTATTATACAGTGTCAATGTTTTAATTATTTTGAAAAAAAAAAATCTAAATTAATTAAATGAATTTTGTTTTGCTGCAGACTGGCACTTTTCGCCCATTTAATATGGATGGAAAATGCTTAAGATGTGTAGAAATAAGTCTGTGAATCACAAAAAAATGTTAGGACTTCTTTAATGGGCAAACATGGGTCCATAAAACTTGTTTGTGTTGTACCAAGTAACTGAACTAAAAAATCCAAACACTTGATAATATCCAGTCATTTGAGCTAAATTTTCTGTTGAATTTTGAACTACCATTTGTTTTGTTTTTTTAATCACTAATACTGGTGTTTTCTAGTCAAGAAGATCACATCTTTACTTTTTGTTTTTGAGTTAAATTAAATGCCCTCAATAAGTGATTGTGTATTTATTTTTTGTAATCATTAATCCTGGTATTCTATGTTTTGCTTGGAAACTATTGATATATGACATTAGTGTTTGAAATTATGTTTAGTTATCTATGTACTATATAGTAAATATGTTTTTCCATCAAAGAAGTCATAACATTTTTTGTGGTTTTCAGACTTATTTCTACAAATCTTAAGCATTCTCCATCCATATTAAATGGGGGAAAAGTTCCAGTCTGCAACAAAACAAAATTCATTTAATTAATTCAGAAAAAGTTTTTCAAAATAATTAAAACATTGCCACTGTACAATACCATATTATAGGCGGGGGGAGGGGGGGAATGGCCACTGGGGAAAATGGTCACTGGGGAATAGGGCCTTTGGGGAAAATGGCCATGGAGAAAAGGGCCGCTGGGGAGAAAGGTCACTGGGGAAAAGGCCATACTCCGGTTCATTTGATGTAAAGATCACAACTAGACATGTTGTGACAACAACCGTTTAACCCGTTTCATTGATGTAGACGCTTCCAGTGACGAACACATCATGCACCTTTCGTAACTGGCTAGCGGATTAACTGACTACTCCTTTTGGAATAGTTAGCACGCACGTACGACTCACACTGATGATATCAGGTTCATTCCGTGCAACCTGAGTAATAATTTATTAATATAATAGTATTGTGCACTCCGTGGAATACGGTAAAGGACCTGGTATCTTTAGTTGGGTAAATGCCCACAGGCCAGGTGCAATGCAGAAGTACCAAAATGAAATACTTCCACTACAAGAAATTGTTCGATTGGCATCAAGAACAATATTAGCCTACATTGTATTATCAGAAAAAAATCAAGGCTCTTAGTCTCATCATTCTCGAGGAACAGGGCTGTGAAGTAGTGCATTTGTGCAAAATAGTTTAATCTGAGGTGAAAACATTGTTCTCTGTAAACATATGAAGATTTAGATAACCAGAACCAGATTTGGTGTGCTGTATCAAGATGGTTCTGGTTATCGTTTATCTTCATATGTTTATAGAAAGAAATATGAGGTGTTTTCGCCACAAAATTGGCGATTTTGCACGAATGCACTACTTCACGGTCCTGTTATTCGAGAATGATGAGACTCCGTGCCTTGAGACCTTTCTGAGTATAAAATATAACATTGTACTTCATGTCCACTGGACAATTTCCTGTATATGTAATATTTTATTTTTGGCACTTCTACCGCACCTTTTCTGAGGCCATTTATCCATCTGAACATGCCTGGTCCTTTACACATTTGAAGCAGCAGAGGCAAGTGATCATGTGAAATTACTAACTCACAACAAGTCATGAATTGAGAAATTCAAAAGTTTTGTTGACAATGTAGTAGCGTTGGTGTGCCTAGACTAGCAACACCTACTGCGATATAGGCCTAAAATATCCCCCATTAAAATCTTCCCTCCATTCCAACCCGAATTCTATATAAGCGTCTTGCTCGCTCTAAATCTCAACCCAGTCTGGCGATCTCAGAGCATGCACGAAGATTGCTGAAGTTCTAGGTTCTGGCCCAGACCGGTTTGGAGCAATCTCCTGGCATGTACGATTTATTTCGAGGTAACAGGGCTAGCAGTTTGGATCATAAAGCTATCCCTGCAACACCCCTCCCCGTTTTCTTTTTGGCGAAGGTCTTACTTCGCCTAGATAGAACCCTTCCCATCGCAGGCAACCGCTGTTCTAGCGCTGCCAATAATTACTAAAACGCGAGACAAAGACGTGAATTCTCCATGTTATATCACATGTGTCAAAATCCGTAACATGCAGTGTACAAAAGTACACTGCCTAAAAATACCCAACTTCAATAAAATGGTAATCCATCCCACTAATGCAGTCTTATTACCAGACTGTCTATAATTACACCCAAACCCACTAAAAATCTCGTTCAAATGGTCAGTCTCATGGGACCGATCACTTTATTTCTCAAAAATATAATCGGCGGGCCAGCCTACCAGCTTTACGGCCAAAATAAATACAATCGGCCGCATGGGACTGCTCACTTTAATTCTTAAAAATATACTCTGCAGGCCAGCCTACCAGCTACATGGCCGCAATAAATACAAGAACATTATCCAAACCAGGACTGGTATCTAGACTATAAATTGGCAGGCCAGCCTATCAGCTACATGGCCGCAATAAGCACCAGTCCATCATAAAATCCACTACTGTAACAAGCCTCTAAACTACTGGCTGTCCAGACTATATATTGAACTCTCCATTCTCCCTCCTCTAATAATTTCAAGGCTCGCCTTCGTCAGCAGCCAACAATTTCGAGTGGAAGAGCCCTTCCAGGGCGTACGCACGAAGAGTCAGAAACGTGTGTGCGCACTACACGCCACTGATCCCAATGTACATACGCTCCCGCAAACGGCTACCCACCAGAGAGAATGTTTGCAGAGGAAACAACCATAATTGCTACACCTCCACAGATATCAAGCTCACACTCACAAAATCGTTGAGCTCATAACTAGAACAGGGTTGAGACTATAATAGAATAATGACGCATGTATTCACTCCCGAGTGGTGGCTATCCTACCCCACCGGATTCACAATAAATCATAACTCGTATTGCATGACGGTTCAAAGAAAACTCCCAAAAGTGTTCCATCACGAAGACAGGGTGGGGAGCCGGCCGCACTCCCCCAATCCCAGGTCTCCAACATGGCCAACCGCACTGCATATTCCCATACTATATCTTCCCCATGCCACTCCATATATTAACTTCACCACATAAACTTCCATGAACGTACCACATAGCTTAACACACACAGAAAAACCAACAAAGAACACACAGTTATACAATCTCAAACAGAAGTCACATAGAGACGCGTATATCTACCACACAGAATCTTCACACACAGAAATTCTCTAATCACACAGCAACCATCGAACCCAGGCGTCCAGCACCCGGTTCCCTCACACAGATTACATAAACACCTAGTTCATCACAACGCATCATATACTCCCATAACACACTACACGTATAACGCCGCAGCAAACATCACAATTTCCAAACAACATCCAACTTCCGACTACACACCAGAGTTCTCCAACACACACCAATAGTTCCAAAATACACATTACATTACAGAACACATCACGAACGATTTGGGTCTAGAATTTTATATATTTTTTTTCTTGAATTCCACAATGCCTCAAAAAAAAACATCCTGTACAACAAAACCAAATCAACGCCCAAATAGGATAATTTCACATAGAAAATCAAAACCAAATACAGTACAGCCATCACTGCATACACGTGATGGTACACATACATATATCTCCACGAAGCTGACACTATACTACATCGCTTCAGACGCATACACAAAATGCGTCACCAATGGCCCATCAACTAACTTCACCATTTATCAGTTACTGGCAGAGCGAAATGGAGCCCACATTGGACAAGTCATCATTCCATAAAAATTCAAACTGCAAAAACCTTGGTGTCTCCAATAACCAAGGTTTTATCCCTAAAATCTACAACACATCCATAGGCTGATAGGAAATCGAAGCCTAGCAACAGGTCGTCAACCAAGGGTGCCACCACTATATTTCCAGTACAGTGAAAATCGGAGATGGATAATGGGACTTGCCGAACTAGCATTCCCATACTGGTCATTCCTCGAAATGCACCAGTCAACCGAATAGGCGAAGACGACAACCCCTGAAGACCCAACCTAGCAAATAGATGTTCACTCATGACGGTGACTTGGGCGGCCGTGTCTACCACAGCAGTCACCGGCACAGACCCAACCTTAACTGGAATGGACATCGCCCACCCCTGGGAACGAGACAGAGTAACATCTCTGACTGCTGCAGTAAGTTCAGTAACACCTGCCTCGTCTCCCGTGGACGACCCCACACCGCCATTTGCAGTTGCTAATTCAGCCCACCCATCTAAACCACGTCTAACAGGACAAAAACGGCTTATGTGACCGGGTTTACGGCACGAGTAACAGAGTCGTGGTGGACGGAAGGGTCGCGATGACCGACGGCGAGGGGACCTCTTATTTATCCCTTCCCCTTCTGCCTTACAAGCATCAGGAAAAGCCTCCCCCACTGAATCAACATTAACAGTTCTACATGTAACCGTCTGAAAATCCAACTCCCTCAGATTATATCGTGAGGAGTTCACATAACGCAAGGCTTGCGAGATTGTTGTGGGGCTCTTTTCCATAGCAAATCTCACAGCCAGTATTTCCCTGCATCCCCTGAGAAAATGTTCCACCGCTACTGACTCAATAATCTTTTCCGGTGCATTCGGATACCCGTCCCTTGCCAACCTAGCGCATCTAAAAGCAAACTCCTCTAAAGTATCCTCGGGGCCCTGCACTTCCGCTTGCAAACGCTGCCTAAATGCACGCGGAGGTTCCTTACTATTATAATGGCATTCCATTTCTTTGAGGAGCATATCAAACGAGGTTTTGACTGCCTCTGATTGATAGCTGTAAAACACCATGGCATCGCCATGAATACAGTCGGTCAATTTCTTAAGACACTGGTCTTTGTCCCACTTTCTACTTTCAGCTTCCAGCTTAAATTTAACCCTAAATGGAACCCAGTCCCCTCTGGTCCCTGAAAACACTAAAGTCTTGGGAAGCCGGGGACTTTGGCTACGGTAGCGTTCTCGGGATACATGTCGTTCAGTTGATCTCGATCTGGACGAGCATTCGCTACATTTACTAGGAGAGGCCTCAACCTCCCCCTCGGTATCAGTAGCGGACACATCGGCCAGATTCCCATTATCTATATCCCCTTGAAGATATTGTCCCCCTACCATAGCATTGTCTAAAAACAATTCATTCCTATTTACTGGGCATTGGAAGTTCGGAGCTGAAGTGTGGCCACTGGGCGGCAACTGATGAAATACATTATTTACATCCCTAGCCAGACCAGCGTCCAGTCCTGCTGTTCCATTTAGATCTAGTGGACATGGGGGGTCGGGAAGGGCAGCTGGTGCATTTACTTGAACATGTGGTTCATTTTGATGAACCGGGGCTGCATTCAGTTGATTTGCAGTGTCTCCCTCACCCTCAATCAATTGTTCAGGTCTATTATTTACAACAACAGGAGTTGGGTCCGCCTGACCAGCGTCCCCCGTTGTCTGTTCAGACGTCGCATGTGATGAAATCTCTGACCCTTCCCTGCTTGGAGCGCTAAGCAATGTAACAACAGTCCTCATATCTAAACCTACTTGTTCCATCTTATCATCAACTTGCTTCAACTTACCACCAACTTGACCTATTTGAGTGTTTACTTGTTGACCTAGTTGGTCAACCTGAACATTAACTTGTCCTACTTTAGTATCCACCTGGGTCAGTTGGCGTCCATAATTATCTATCTTTTCATCCAATTGTCCTAAATGAATCTCATACTCCTTGACATCGTCATGCAAATGGCCCATTTCTACATCCAATGCATCTACATGGCCCGTTATTCCAACTTTCCATAATCCAATGATTTCTTCAAAACGACGGTCAACTAAAGCATTAATGTATTCCGGACTTCCCGACAAGTCTAAACCTATAATCTGCCCCTCTAGCACTAGATCGGCTATATGCCCGGCACTAAACTGAGTCGCCTGCATAAAATGCTTAAAACTAAGCAACCTGCCCTCTTCCTGCAAGGCTACCACACGTGCACTTCGACTACTCCCCACCCCTTTCAATTTTTGCAGTGCTTCCTCTGTAGCCACTGACACATCAATGGGCCCTAAATTTGCCATGTTAACAAAAGTGGAACGATATACGGTATATGCAAACAAGTCCAAAAAAATAACGAATACCCAATCAAAATCTAGTCAAATAAATTCAAATATATCAAAGACTTTCAGTGAGTTTCTTTCTAGAAACTCACTGAAGCAAATGAAAGACAGCCCACATTGGTATGTCCACTACAAAACACCAAATCTTACACCAAAATAAATAGCAGTGTCAACTCCTCACACTCAGTTTCCACTCCAGAAACTCATTAAAGCAGAAGAAAGACCGTGTACCTCGTTATGTCCCCTAGGAACACCAAATTGGACACAAAAAATGAAACGCAATGTCAACTACTCACATTCAGTGAATGAAAACAAATATTTAAACATGTGCAGATTCGAGTTCAAACTGACGAAACACTTTTATGAACCAAATCAATTGTGCCTAATCAGCCATATCCATTAGGAAAAAAGAAAAAGAACAAGACCCATCTCTAGAACAAGTGCAACACGTGTTACCACACAGTCAACACGCTGTTGCAACTTCTCTATTAATCTTGCACTATTTCAATTTACAACTAATTATGAATAGGGCACTAAAGAAACCCAGGGTGGGTCTGTGGGGGGGGGGGAATCAATTATCAATTGTGCCCGGAAAACAAAGTCAGGCCACCTGTGCTTAAATTAACACAGTTTTCCGTGCCTGGAGGAATACAACACAGAATACAAACTAGATTTTAAACTCGACCACATCGAGGAGTCAATAACTCCGAGTTGAAATACAAACAGGAAATAGCCCGTCTCGAGATGGTAAACTGCATCAAAATTTTAACTCACTCGCTCAACATCATGAACAACCTTCAGTCTATCATTCAGACCCCTCAAGGATGAACATAGGCAAGTTCCCATTCAATTAAATTTCATAGCTTAATTTCCTAAACTGATCCAAGAGAAGGGAGAAAACAGACAGGATATATAAATTATTAACTCAATTCAAAAGGATTGAAGGAAGTTGGATTACTATTGTGGCAGTGACAACACCATGGCTTCGTCATGAATACTATAATATATGGCAGCGACAACACCATGGTGTCGCCATGAATGTGGCTCGCATGACTGATAATGCCCCAAGCTGTCAACTGAGCAATCAGAATCATGTATTGGACAACCAAAATGTAGGCAATATATATATATTATTTAGCCGACCAGTTGACAGCCGACAAACCGTTCAAAAAAAAAGTATATATATATATCTTGAAACAGAAAAAACGGGTTTCGCTTTTATCAGGACGGGAAAAACGTTAGCAGAAGACAAAGTCACATTGACCCGCGAACAACCTTAGCATTTACTTTTAACGCACAATTGTATTCAAACTACACATTTCTCATAAAGGTCGGCAAAATCTTCAATCTCAAACCAAAGACCCATAAAAACTAACACATAGCAGAAATCTCACACAAAAATCAATTTCAATTCAATCGTACAGAAACACATAGACAACACCACACAGTAACACCTGGAGTGACAATGGACAAAAACTTCCATAAAAATATGATTCTCCCCGATATACAGGCTCTATATGATAACCCCGTAAAAATATTTGACAATTGTATAACTCTGCCAGGCTCAAATTGCATTCAATATCACTGAGTCAATTTATCTGGTTGTTACCAATCCACTGGCCACGAACGGCCAAAATGCCACTACTAATAACACTTCGCGTTTATCACAGAATAATAATGCTGTATATACGACGACACCAATTGCAATAAATGAATAGAGTAAATCCACTATTCCCAAGAACTGTTGACTAGTTCAACTGGCTAAATACCAGGAATATATTTAATAGTACGGGCCGAAATGAACACTTCGAGTCCCTCAAAGAGACGAGCGATTAATTGCCCCATTACACAGATCTATATATATACTGTTGACAGTGCTAAATTATACCGCATTGGCCGTACTATAACAAGCGCTGGATGAGCGCAAAGACCTCCGTCGAGGCAACAGGGTCCGTAGCGTATTACATCACTGAATAACATACGGCCGGATGCCAAGCTCAATTTTGCATTTGTTGGACGTTAGCTTCATCAATGGTAATTAATCTGGGATTGAGGGTTCCTCACTAGCATGTCCAGACAGGGATGTGAAAGTCACATTCCCAGCAAATAATTTTTGTTTGATTTGACGCATTTTTCTACAGATTATGGCAACTGGCCATATATACCCGAAAATCTTAGTAATCTAATGTTCACACCCCTCGTTAATCTTTTGACGATTTCTTTCCAGGGGCTTGGGGTATGGTCATAAAAACAATCTAGACACAAGGGAGAAGAAAGAAGAAAATGAAAAAATAATCGTATTTACATTTATTTTGTGCGTAATTTTAGTCAATGGGACTGTCAATCGAGCTTTACTCAGTTGAGTATAAGAACCTTAAATGCAGCGTGAAATTGATCTACAAGTGCCAACAATACGATCGGAGTGGTATTAGTACATTACAAAGCAAGTCAAATTCACCTGAGAAATACAGGAATATAAAACAAAAATAAAAAGGAAAATTACTTGGTTTGTTGTACTATTGTTTGACAGATGCTGTGTTTGGAGTTCTTATAATTAACTGGGTTAAGCCCGATTGGCAGTCCTACTGACCAAACTAACGTACAAAATAAAGTTCCAGATTGACAAGTGGGTAAATGTTCATAGCCTTACACCACACCATTGGGAAGAAATCGAAAATGGACTGACAAGGGCTGGGAATATTTGATTAATCAGATTTCCGGGTAAAAGTCCCCCTTAAATATACATCTAACACATTAACAACCCGTGCGTCCCCTTGAAATAACGCGAGACAAATCAAGTCAATCACAGTGTTATTCACACAACTCCTTTGCTAGAGATCCCGGTAGTCGTCCACCGTGGGTCGTTGGATGTAGACCTCGTAAGCGGTATGTACTGGGTTCTATCCCAGGTCGGGTCACACCAAAGACTTAAAAAAATGGAACTTGTTGCTTCCTCGCTTACGCTCAGCATTAAGAGGATAGAACGAGGACTGGTTCGCTCGGTGTCAGTATAATGCGACTGAGTGGGGTGTCATGTCTGCCTACGACATGATATTTCTGTGGAACAGCACTATAAAATGGCTGCATTAGATCTGCTCTGTTACAAGTAGGTACCCCCGCCCCTCCCCTCCCCTTTCCTTCCCTTCACCGTCGTGATATAGGCCCCGTGATATAGCTGTAAAAATGTTGAAAGCGACGTTAAAACCTATTAACCCGTAGATCGTAGCTAGACATGTGACGACAGCCGGCTACCGTGGTTCCTTTGATGCAGATCGCAGCTAGACATGTAACGACAACCGTTTGATGCATATTTCACAGCTAGATATGTTGTGACGACAACCGTCTTCCGTGGTTCGTTTGATGTAGATCGCAGCTAGATATGTTGTGACGACATTCGTCTACCGTGGTTCGTTTGCTGTAGATCGCAGATAGACGTGTTGTGATGACAGCCGTCTACCGTGGTTCCTTTGATGTAGATCGCAGCTAGAGATTTTGTGACGATAACCGTCTAACATGGTTCGTTTGAATCCAGGGCATTTCCCCCAATGGCCCTTTTCCCCAGCGGCTCTTTTCTCCATGGGCATTTTCCCCAGTGGCCCTTTTCCCCAGTGGCCATTTTCCCTTTTCCCCACCCAATAATATGGTATTATACAGTGTCAATGTTTTAATTATTTTGAAAAAAAAAAATCTAAATTAATTAAATGAATTTTGTTTTGCTGCAGACTGGCACTTTTCGCCCATTTAATATGGATGGAAAATGCTTAAGATGTGTAGAAATAAGTCTGTGAATCACAAAAAAATGTTAGGACTTCTTTAATGGGCAAACATGGGTCCATAAAACTTGTTTGTGTTGTACCAAGTAACTGAACTAAAAAATCCAAACACTTGATAATATCCAGTCATTTGAGCTAAATTTTCTGTTGAATTTTGAACTACCATTTGTTTTGTTTTTTTAATCACTAATACTGGTGTTTTCTAGTCAAGAAGATCACATCTTTACTTTTTGTTTTTGAGTTAAATTAAATGCCCTCAATAAGTGATTGTGTATTTATTTTTTGTAATCATTAATCCTGGTATTCTATGTTTTGCTTGGAAACTATTGATATATGACATTAGTGTTTGAAATTATGTTTAGTTATCTATGTACTATATAGTAAATATGTTTTTCCATCAAAGAAGTCATAACATTTTTTGTGGTTTTCAGACTTATTTCTACAAATCTTAAGCATTCTCCATCCATATTAAATGGGGGAAAAGTTCCAGTCTGCAACAAAACAAAATTCATTTAATTAATTCAGAAAAAGTTTTTCAAAATAATTAAAACATTGCCACTGTACAATACCATATTATAGGCGGGGGGAGGGGGGAATGGCCACTGGGGAAAATGGTCACTGGGGAATAGGGCCTTTGGGGAAAATGGCCATGGAGAAAAGGGCCGCTGGGGAGAAAGGTCACTGGGGAAAAGGCCATACTCCGGTTCGTTTGATGTAAAGATCACAACTAGACATGTTGTGACAACAACCGTTTAACCCGTTTCATTGATGTAGACGCTTCCAGTGACGAACACATCATGCACCTTTCGTAACTGGCTAGCGGATTAACTGACTACTCCTTTTGGAATAGTTAGCACGCACGTACGACTCACACTGATGATATCAGGCTCATTCCGTGCAACCTGAGTAATAATTTATTAATATAATAGTATTGTGCACTCCGTGGAATACGGTAAAGGACCTGGTATCTTTAGTTGGGTAAATGCCCACAGGCCAGGTGCAATGCAGAAGTACCAAAATGAAATACTTCCACTACAAGAAATTGTTCGATTGGCATCAAGAACAATATTAGCCTACATTGTATTATCAGAAAAAAATCAAGGCTCTTAGTCTCATCATTCTCGAGGAACAGGGCTGTGAAGTAGTGCATTTGTGCAAAATAGTTTAATCTGAGGTGAAAACATTGTTCTCTGTAAACATATGAAGATTTAGATAACCAGAACCAGATTTGGTCTACGACTACATATTGGAACACCGACTATGCTGTATCAAGATGGTTCTGGTTATCGTTTATCTTCATATGTTTATAGAAAGAAATATGAGGTGTTTTCGCCACAAAATTGGCGATTTTGCACGAATGCACTACTTCACGGTCCTGTTATTCGAGAATGATGAGACTCCGTGCCTTGAGACCTTTCTGAGTATAAAATATAACATTGTACTTCATGTCCACTGGACAATTTCCTGTATATGTAATATTTTATTTTTGGCACTTCTACCGCACCTTTTCTGAGGCCATTTATCCATCTGAACATGCCTGGTCCTTTACACATTTGAAGCAGCAGAGGCAAGTGATCATGTGAAATTACTAACTCACAACAAGTCATGAATTGAGAAATTCAAAAGTTTTGTTGACAATGTAGTAGCGTTGGTGTGCCTAGACTAGCAACACCTACTGCGATATAGGCCTAAAATATCCCCCATTAAAATCTTCCCTCCATTCCAACCCGAATTCTATATAAGCGTCTTGCTCGCTCTAAATCTCAACCCAGTCTGGCGATCTCAGAGCATGCACGAAGATTGCTGAAGTTCTAGGTTCTGGCCCAGACCGGTTTGGAGCAATCTCCTGGCATGTACGATTTATTTCGAGGTAACAGGGCTAGCAGTTTGGATCATAAAGCTATCCCTGCAACACCCCTCCCCGTTTTCTTTTTGGCGAAGGTCTTACTTCGCCTAGATAGAACCCTTCCCATCGCAGGCAACCGCTGTTCTAGCGCTGCCAATAATTACTAAAACGCGAGACAAAGACGTGAATTCTCCATGTTATATCACGTGTCAAAATCCGTAACATGCAGTGTACAAAAGTACACTGCCTAAAAATACCCAACTTCAATAAAATGGTAATCCATCCCACTAATGCAGTCTTATTACCAGACTGTCTATAATTACACCCAAACCCACTAAAAATCTCGTTCAAATGGTCAGTCTCATGGGACCGATCACTTTATTTCTCAAAAAT
This sequence comes from Hanleya hanleyi, assembly GCA_036873755.1. Lineage (NCBI taxonomy): Eukaryota > Metazoa > Mollusca > Polyplacophora > Lepidopleurida > Hanleyidae > Hanleya > Hanleya hanleyi. The sequence continues at coordinate 56,040 of JAVTVY010029947.1, forward strand.
ATAATCGGCGGGCCAGCCTACCAGCTTTACGGCCAAAATAAATACAATCGGCCGCATGGGACTGCTCACTTTAATTCTTAAAAATATACTCTGCAGGCCAGCCTACCAGCTACATGGCCGCAATAAATACAAGAACATTATCCAAACCAGGACTGGTATCTAGACTATAAATTGGCAGGCCAGCCTATCAGCTACATGGCCGCAATAAGCACCAGTCCATCATAAAATCCACTACTGTAACAAGCCTCTAAACTACTGGCTGTCCAGACTATATATTGAACTCTCCATTCTCCCTCCTCTAATAATTTCAAGGCTCGCCTTCGTCAGCAGCCAACAATTTCGAGTGGAAGAGCCCTTCCAGGGCGTACGCACGAAGAGTCAGAAACGTGTGTGCGCACTACACGCCACTGATCCCAGTGTACATACGCTCCCGCAAACGGCTACCCACCAGAGAGAATGTTTGCAGAGGAAACAACCATAATTGCTACACCTCCACAGATATCAAGCTCACACTCACAAAATCGTTGAGCTCATAACTAGAACAGGGTTGAGACTATAATAGAATAATGACGCATGTATTCACTCCCGAGTGGTGGCTATCCTACCCCACCGGATTCACAATAAATCATAACTCGTATTGCATGACGGTTCAAAGAAAACTCCCAAAAGTGTTCCATCACGAAGACAGGGTGGGGAGCCGGCCGCACTCCCCCAATCCCAGGTCTCCAACATGGCCAACCGCACTGCATATTCCCATACTATATCTTCCCCATGCCACTCCATATATTAACTTCACCACATAAACTTCCATGAACGTACCACATAGCTTAACACACACAGAAAAACCAACAAAGAACACACAGTTATACAATCTCAAACAGAAGTCACATAGAGACGCGTATATCTACCACACAGAATCTTCACACACAGAAATTCTCTAATCACACAGCAACCATCGAACCCAGGCGTCCAGCACCCGGTTCCCTCACACAGATTACATAAACACCTAGTTCATCACAACGCATCATATACTCCCATAACACACTACACGTATAACGCCGCAGCAAACATCACAATTTCCAAACAACATCCAAATTCCGACTACACACCAGAGTTCTCCAACACACACCAATAGTTCCAAAATACACATTACATTACAGAACACATCACGAACGATTTGGGTCTAGAATTTTATATATTTTTTTTCTTGAATTCCACAATGCCTCAAAAAAAAACATCCTGTACAACAAAACCAAATCAACGCCCAAATAGGATAATTTCACATAGAAAATCAAAACCAAATACAGTACAGCCATCACTGCATACACGTGATGGTACACATACATATATCTCCACGAAGCTGACACTATACTACATCGCTTCAGACGCATACACAAAATGCGTCACCAATGGCCCATCAACTAACTTCACCATTTATCAGTTACTGGCAGAGCGAAATGGAGCCCACATTGGACAAGTCATCATTCCATAAAAATTCAAACTGCAAAAACCTTGGTGTCTCCAATAACCAAGGTTTTATCCCTAAAATCTACAACACATCCATAGGCTGATAGGAAATCGAAGCCTAGCAACAGGTCGTCAACCAAGGGTGCCACCACTATATTTCCAGTACAGTGAAAATCGGAGATGGATAATGGGACTTGCCGAACTAGCATTCCCATACTGGTCATTCCTCGAAATGCACCAGTCAACCGAATAGGCGAAGACGACAACCCCTGAAGACCCAACCTAGCAAATAGATGTTCACTCATGACGGTGACTTGGGCGGCCGTGTCTACCACAGCAGTCACCGGCACAGACCCAACCTTAACTGGAATGGACATCGCCCACCCCTGGGAACGAGACAGAGTAACATCTCTGACTGCTGCAGTAAGTTCAGTAACACCTGCCTCGTCTCCCGTGGACGACCCCACACCGCCATTTGCAGTTGCTAATTCAGCCCACCCATCTAAACCACGTCTAACAGGACAAAAACGGCTTATGTGACCGGGTTTACGGCACGAGTAACAGAGTCGTGGTGGACGGAAGGGTCGCGATGACCGACGGCGAGGGGACCTCTTATTTATCCCTTCCCCTTCTGCCTTACAAGCATCAGGAAAAGCCTCCCCCACTGAATCAACATTAACAGTTCTACATGTAACCGTCTGAAAATCCAACTCCCTCAGATTATATCGTGAGGAGTTCACATAACGCAAGGCTTCGAGATTGTTGTGGGGCTCTTTTCCATAGCAAATCTCACAGCCAGTATTTCCCTGCATCCCCTGAGAAAATGTTCCACCGCTACTGACTCAATAATCTTTTCCGGTGCATTCGGATACCCGTCCCTTGCCAACCTAGCGCATCTAAAAGCAAACTCCTCTAAAGTATCCTCGGGGCCCTGCACTTCCGCTTGCAAACGCTGCCTAAATGCACGCGGAGGTTCCTTACTATTATAATGGCATTCCATTTCTTTGAGGAGCATATCAAACGAGGTTTTGACTGCCTCTGATTGATAGCTGTAAAACACCATGGCATCGCCATGAATACAGTCGGTCAATTTCTTAAGACACTGGTCTTTGTCCCACTTTCTACTTTCAGCTTCCAGCTTAAATTTAACCCTAAATGGAACCCAGTCCCCTCTGGTCCCTGAAAACACTAAAGTCTTGGGAAGCCGGGGACTTTGGCTACGGTAGCGTTCTCGGGATACATGTCGTTCAGTTGATCTCGATCTGGACGAGCATTCGCTACATTTACTAGGAGAGGCCTCAACCTCCCCCTCGGTATCAGTAGCGGACACATCGGCCAGATTCCCATTATCTATATCCCCTTGAAGATATTGTCCCCCTACCATAGCATTGTCTAAAAACAATTCATTCCTATTTACTGGGCATTGGAAGTTCGGAGCTGAAGTGTGGCCACTGGGCGGCAACTGATGAAATACATTATTTACATCCCTAGCCAGACCAGCGTCCAGTCCTGCTGTTCCATTTAGATCTAGTGGACATGGGGGGTCGGGAAGGGCAGCTGGTGCATTTACTTGAACATGTGGTTCATTTTGATGAACCGGGGCTGCATTCAGTTGATTTGCAGTGTCTCCCTCACCCTCAATCAATTGTTCAGGTCTATTATTTACAACAACAGGAGTTGGGTCCGCCTGACCAGCGTCCCCCGTTGTCTGTTCAGACGTCGCATGTGATGAAATCTCTGACCCTTCCCTGCTTGGAGCGCTAAGCAATGTAACAACAGTCCTCATATCTAAACCTACTTGTTCCATCTTATCATCAACTTGCTTCAACTTACCACCAACTTGACCTATTTGAGTGTTTACTTGTTGACCTAGTTGGTCAACCTGAACATTAACTTGTCCTACTTTAGTATCCACCTGGGTCAGTTGGCGTCCATAATTATCTATCTTTTCATCCAATTGTCCTAAATGAATCTCATACTCCTTGACATCGTCATGCAAATGGCCCATTTCTACATCCAATGCATCTACATGGCCCGTTATTCCAACTTTCCATAATCCAATGATTTCTTCAAAACGACGGTCAACTAAAGCATTAATGTATTCCGGACTTCCCGACAAGTCTAAACCTATAATCTGCCCCTCTAGCACTAGATCGGCTATATGCCCGGCACTAAACTGAGTCGCCTGCATAAAATGCTTAAAACTAAGCAACCTGCCCTCTTCCTGCAAGGCTACCACACGTGCACTTCGACTACTCCCCACCCCTTTCAATTTTTGCAGTGCTTCCTCTGTAGCCACTGACACATCAATGGGCCCTAAATTTGCCATGTTAACAAAAGTGGAACGATATACGGTATATGCAAACAAGTCCAAAAAAATAACGAATACCCAATCAAAATCTAGTCAAATAAATTCAAATATATCAAAGACTTTCAGTGAGTTTCTTTCTAGAAACTCACTGAAGCAAATGAAAGACAGCCCACATTGGTATGTCCACTACAAAACACCAAATCTTACACCAAAATAAATAGCAGTGTCAACTCCTCACACTCAGTTTCCACTCCAGAAACTCATTAAAGCAGAAGAAAGACCGTGTACCTCGTTATGTCCCCTAGGGAACACCAAATTGGACACGAAAAATGAAACGCAATGTCAACTACTCACATTCAGTGAATGAAAACAAATATTTAAACATGTGCAGATTCGAGTTCAAACTGACGAAACACTTTTATGAACCAAATCAATTGTGCCTAATCAGCCATATCCATTAGGAAAAAAGAAAAAGAACAAGACCCATCTCTAGAACAAGTGCAACACGTGTTACCACACAGTCAACACGCTGTTGCAACTTCTCTATTAATCTTGCACTATTTCAATTTACAACTAATTATGAATAGGGCACTAAAGAAACCCAGGGTGGGTCTGGGGGGGGGGGGAAATCAATTATCAATTGTGCCCGGAAAACAAAGTCAGGCCACCTGTGCTTAAATTAACACAGTTTTCCGTGCCTGGAGGAATACAACACAGAATACAAACTAGATTTTAAACTCGACCACATCGAGGAGTCAATAACTCCGAGTTGAAATACAAACAGGAAATAGCCCGTCTCGAGATGGTAAACTGCATCAAAATTTTAACTCACTCGCTCAACATCATGAACAACCTTCAGTCTATCATTCAGACCCCTCAAGGATGAACATAGGCAAGTTCCCATTCAATTAAATTTCATAGCTTAATTTCCTAAACTGATCCAAGAGAAGGGAGAAAACAGACAGGATATATAAATTATTAACTCAATTCAAAAGGATTGAAGGAAGTTGGATTACTATTGTGGCAGTGACAACACCATGGCTTCGTCATGAATACTATAATATATGGCAGCGACAACACCATGGTGTCGCCATGAATGTGGCTCGCATGACTGATAATGCCCCAAGCTGTCAACTGAGCAATCAGAATCATGTATTGGACAACCAAAATGTAGGCAATATATATATATTATTTAGCCGACCAGTTGACAGCCGACAAACCGTTCAAAAAAAAAAGTATATATATATATCTTGAAACAGAAAAAACGGGTTTCGCTTTTATCAGGACGGGAAAAACGTTAGCAGAAGACAAAGTCACATTGACCCGCGAACAACCTTAGCATTTACTTTTAACGCACAATTGTATTCAAACTACACATTTCTCATAAAGGTCGGCAAAATCTTCAATCTCAAACCAAAGACCCATAAATACTAACACATAGCAGAAATCTCACACAAAAATCAATTTCAATTCAATCGTACAGAAACACATAGACAACACCACACAGTAACACCTGGAGTGACAATGGACAAAAACTTCCATAAAAATATGATTCTCCCCGATATACAGGCTCTATATGATAACCCCGTAAAAATATTTGACAATTGTATAACTCTGCCAGGCTCAAATTGCATTCAATATCACTGAGTCAATTTATCTGGTTGTTACCAATCCACTGGCCACGAACGGCCAAAATGCCACTACTAATAACACTTCGCGTTTATCACAGAATAATAATGCTGTATATACGACGACACCAATTGCAATAAATGAATAGAGTAAATCCACTATTCCCAAGAACTGTTGACTAGTTCAACTGGCTAAATACCAGGAATATATTTAATAGTACGGGCCGAAATGAACACTTCGAGTCCCTCAAAGAGACGAGCGATTAATTGCCCCATTACACAGATCTATATATATACTGTTGACAGTGCTAAATTATACCGCATTGGCCGTACTATAACAAGCGCTGGATGAGCGCAAAGACCTCCGTCGAGGCAACAGGGTCCGTAGCGTATTACATCACTGAATAACATACGGCCGGATGCCAAGCTCAATTTTGCATTTGTTGGACGTTAGCTTCATCAATGGTAATTAATCTGGGATTGAGGGTTCCTCACTAGCATGTCCAGACAGGGATGTGAAAGTCACATTCCCAGCAAATAATTTTTGTTTGATTTGACGCATTTTTCTACAGATTATGGCAACTGGCCATATATACCCGAAAATCTTAGTAATCTAATGTTCACACCCCTCGTTAATCTTTTGACGATTTCTTTCCAGGGGCTTGGGGTATGGTCATAAAAACAATCTAGACACAAGGGAGAAGAAAGAAGAAAATGAAAAAATAATCGTATTTACATTTATTTTGTGCGTAATTTTAGTCAATGGGACTGTCAATCGAGCTTTACTCAGTTGAGTATAAGAACCTTAAATGCAGCGTGAAATTGATCTACAAGTGCCAACAATACGATCGGAGTGGTATTAGTACATTACAAAGCAAGTCAAATTCACCTGAGAAATACAGGAATATAAAACAAAAATAAAAAGGAAAATTACTTGGTTTGTTGTACTATTGTTTGACAGATGCTGTGTTTGGAGTTCTTATAATTAACTGGGTTAAGCCCGATTGGCAGTCCTACTGACCAAACTAACGTACAAAATAAAGTTCCAGATTGACAAGTGGGTAAATGTTCATAGCCTTACACCACACCATTGGGAAGAAATCGAAAATGGACTGACAAGGGCTGGGAATATTTGATTAATCAGATTTCCGGGTAAAAGTCCCCCTTAAATATACATCTAACACATTAACAACCCGTGCGTCCCCTTGAAATAACGCGAGACAAATCAAGTCAATCACAGTGTTATTCACACAACTCCTTTGCTAGAGATCCCGGTAGTCGTCCACCGTGGGTCGTTGGATGTAGACCTCGTAAGCGGTATGTACTGGGTTCTATCCCAGGTCGGGTCACACCAAAGACTTAAAAAAATGGAACTTGTTGCTTCCTCGCTTACGCTCAGCATTAAGAGGATAGAACGAGGACTGGTTCGCTCGGTGTCAGTATAATGCGACTGAGTGGGGTGTCATGTCTGCCTACGACATGATATTTCTGTGGAACAGCACTATAGAATGGCTGCATTAGATCTGCTCTGTTACAAGTAGGTACCCCCGCCCCTCCCCTCCCCTTTCCTTCCCTTCACCGTCGTGATATAGGCCCCGTGATATAGCTGTAAAAATGTTGAAAGCGACGTTAAAACCTATTAACCCGTAGATCGTAGCTAGACATGTGACGACAGCCGGCTACCGTGGTTCCTTTGATGCAGATCGCAGCTAGACATGTAACGACAACCGTTTGATGCATATTTCACAGCTAGATATGTTGTGACGACAACCGTCTTCCGTGGTTCGTTTGATGTAGATCGCAGCTAGATATGTTGTGACGACATTCGTTTACCGTGGTTCGTTTGCTGTAGATCGCAGATAGACGTGTTGTGATGACAGCCGTCTACCGTGGTTCCTTTGATGTAGATCGCAGCTAGAGATTTTGTGACGATAACCGTCTAACATGGTTCGTTTGAATCCAGGGCATTTCCCCCAATGGCCCTTTTCCCCAGCGGCTCTTTTCTCCATGGGCATTTTCCCCAGTGGCCCTTTTCCCCAGTGGCCATTTTCCCTTTTCCCCACCCAATAATATGGTATTATACAGTGTCAATGTTTTAATTATTTTGAAAAAAAAAAATCTAAATTAATTAAATGAATTTTGTTTTGCTGCAGACTGGCACTTTTCGCCCATTTAATATGGATGGAAAATGCTTAAGATGTGTAGAAATAAGTCTGTGAATCACAAAAAAATGTTAGGACTTCTTTAATGGGCAAACATGGGTCCATAAAACTTGTTTGTGTTGTACCAAGTAACTGAACTAAAAAATCCAAACACTTGATAATATCCAGTCATTTGAGCTAAATTTTCTGTTGAATTTTGAACTACCATTTGTTTTGTTTTTTTAATCACTAATACTGGTGTTTTCTAGTCAAGAAGATCACATCTTTACTTTTTGTTTTTGAGTTAAATTAAATGCCCTCAATAAGTGATTGTGTATTTATTTTTTGTAATCATTAATCCTGGTATTCTATGTTTTGCTTGGAAACTATTGATATATGACATTAGTGTTTGAAATTATGTTTAGTTATCTATGTACTATATAGTAAATATGTTTTTCCATCAAAGAAGTCATAACATTTTTTGTGGTTTTCAGACTTATTTCTACAAATCTTAAGCATTCTCCATCCATATTAAATGGGGGAAAAGTTCCAGTCTGCAACAAAACAAAATTCATTTAATTAATTCAGAAAAAGTTTTTCAAAATAATTAAAACATTGCCACTGTACAATACCATATTATAGGCGGGGGGAGGGGGGAATGGCCACTGGGGAAAATGGTCACTGGGGAATAGGGCCTTTGGGGAAAATGGCCATGGAGAAAAGGGCCGCTGGGGAGAAAGGTCACTGGGGAAAAGGCCATACTCCGGTTCGTTTGATGTAAAGATCACAACTAGACATGTTGTGACAACAACCGTTTAACCCGTTTCATTGATGTAGACGCTTCCAGTGACGAACACATCATGCACCTTTCGTAACTGGCTAGCGGATTAACTGACTACTCCTTTTGGAATAGTTAGCACGCACGTACGACTCACACTGATGATATCAGGCTCATTCCGTGCAACCTGAGTAATAATTTATTAATATAATAGTATTGTGCACTCCGTGGAATACGGTAAAGGACCTGGTATCTTTAGTTGGGTAAATGCCCACAGGCCAGGTGCAATGCAGAAGTACCAAAATGAAATACTTCCACTACAAGAAATTGTTCGATTGGCATCAAGAACAATATTAGCCTACATTGTATTATCAGAAAAAAATCAAGGCTCTTAGTCTCATCATTCTCGAGGAACAGGGCTGTGAAGTAGTGCATTTGTGCAAAATAGTTTAATCTGAGGTGAAAACATTGTTCTCTGTAAACATATGAAGATTTAGATAACCAGAACCAGATTTGGTCTACGACTACATATTGGAACACCGACTATGCTGTATCAAGATGGTTCTGGTTATCGTTTATCTTCATATGTTTATAGAAAGAAATATGAGGTGTTTTCGCCACAAAATTGGCGATTTTGCACGAATGCACTACTTCACGGTCCTGTTATTCGAGAATGATGAGACTCCGTGCCTTGAGACCTTTCTGAGTATAAAATATAACATTGTACTTCATGTCCACTGGACAATTTCCTGTATATGTAATATTTTATTTTTGGCACTTCTACCGCACCTTTTCTGAGGCCATTTATCCATCTGAACATGCCTGGTCCTTTACACATTTGAAGCAGCAGAGGCAAGTGATCATGTGAAATTACTAACTCACAACAAGTCATGAATTGAGAAATTCAAAAGTTTTGTTGACAATGTAGTAGCGTTGGTGTGCCTAGACTAGCAACACCTACTGCGATATAGGCCTAAAATATCCCCCATTAAAATCTTCCCTCCATTCCAACCCGAATTCTATATAAGCGTCTTGCTCGCTCTAAATCTCAACCCAGTCTGGCGATCTCAGAGCATGCACGAAGATTGCTGAAGTTCTAGGTTCTGGCCCAGACCGGTTTGGAGCAATCTCCTGGCATGTACGATTTATTTCGAGGTAACAGGGCTAGCAGTTTGGATCATAAAGCTATCCCTGCAACACCCCTCCCCGTTTTCTTTTTGGCGAAGGTCTTACTTCGCCTAGATAGAACCCTTCCCATCGCAGGCAACCGCTGTTCTAGCGCTGCCAATAATTACTAAAACGCGAGACAAAGACGTGAATTCTCCATGTTATATCACATGTGTCAAAATCCGTAACATGCAGTGTACAAAAGTACACTGCCTAAAAATACCCAACTTCAATAAAATGGTAATCCATCCCACTAATGCAGTCTTATTACCAGACTGTCTATAATTACACCCAAACCCACTAAAAATCTCGTTCAAATGGTCAGTCTCATGGGACCGATCACTTTATTTCTCAAAAATATAATCGGCGGGCCAGCCTACCAGCTTTACGGCCAAAATAAATACAATCGGCCGCATGGGACTGCTCACTTTAATTCTTAAAAATATACTCTGCAGACCAGCCTACCAGCTACATGGCCGCAATAAATACAAGAACATTATCCAAACCAGGACTGGTATCTAGACTATAAATTGGCAGGCCAGCCTATCAGCTACATGGCCGCAATAAGCACCAGTCCATCATAAAATCCACTACTGTAACAAGCCTCTAAACTACTGGCTGTCCAGACTATATATTGAACTCTCCATTCTCCCTCCTCTAATAATTTCAAGGCTCGCCTTCGTCAGCAGCCAACAATTTCGAGTGGAAGAGCCCTTCCAGGGCGTACGCACGAAGAGTCAGAAACGTGTGTGCGCACTACACGCCACTGATCCCAGTGTACATACGCTCCCGCAAACGGCTACCCACCAGAGAGAATGTTTGCAGAGGAAACAACCATAATTGCTACACCTCCACAGATATCAAGCTCACACTCACAAAATCGTTGAGCTCATAACTAGAACAGGGTTGAGACTATAATAGAATAATGACGCATGTATTCACTCCCGAGTGGTGGCTATCCTACCCCACCGGATTCACAATAAATCATAACTCGTATTGCATGACGGTTCAAAGAAAACTCCCAAAAGTGTTCCATCACGAAGACAGGGTGGGGAGCCGGCCGCACTCCCCCAATCCCAGGTCTCCAACATGGCCAACCGCACTGCATATTCCCATACTATATCTTCTCCATGCCACTCCATATATTAACTTCACCACATAAACTTCCATGAACGTGCCACATAGCTTAACACACACAGAAAAACTCACAAAAAACACACAGTTATACAATCTCCAACAGAAGTCACATAGACGCGTATATCTACCACACAAAATCTTCACACACAGAAATTATCGAATCACACAGCAACCATCGAACCCAGGCGTCCAGCACCCGGTTCCCTCACACAGATTACATAAACACCTAGTTCATCACAACGCATCATATACTCCCATAACACACTACACGTATAACGCCGCGGCAAACATCACAACTTCCGAACATCCAACTTTCGAATACACACGAGGGTTCAACACACACCATAATTCTAGAACAATAGTTCCAAAATACACATTACATTACACAACACATTAACAACGGTTTGGGTCTAGAATTTTATATATTTTTTTTTTTTGTCCTCAATTCCACAATGCCTCAAAAAAACATCCTGTACAACAAAATCAAATCAACCCCCAAATAGGATAATTTCACATAGAAAATCAAAACCAAATACAATATATCCATGACTGCATACACGTGATGGTACACATCCATATATCTCCACCAAGCTGACACTATACTACATCGCTTCAGACGCATACACAAAATGCGTCACCAATGGCCCATCAACTAACTTCACCATCTATCAGTTACTGGCAGAGCGAAATGGAGCCCACATTGAACAAGTCACCATTCCATAAAAATTCAAACTGCAAAAACCTTGGTGTCTCCAATAACCAAGGTTTTATCCCTAAAATCTACAACACATCCATAGGCTGATAGGAAATCGAAGCCTAGCAACAGGTCGTCAACCAAGGGTGCCATCACTATATTTCCAGTACAGTGAAAATCGGAGATGGATAATGGGACCTGCCGAACTAGCATTCCCATACTGGTCATTCCTCGAAATGCACCAGTCAACCGAATAGGCGAAGACGACAACCCCTGAAGACCCAACCTAGCAAATAGATGTTCACTTATGACGGTGACTTGGGCGGCCGTGTCTACCACAGCAGTCACCGGCACAGACCCAACCTTAACTGGAATGGACATCGCCCACCCCTGGGAACGAGACAGAGTAACATCTCTGACTGCTGCAGTAAGTTCAGTAACACCTGCCTCGTCTCCCGTGGACGACCCCACACCGCCATTTGCAGTTGCTAATTCAGCCCACCCATCTAAACCACGTCTAACAGGACAAAAACGGCTTATGTGACCGGGTTTACGGCACGAGTAACAGAGTCGTGGTGGACGGAAGGGTCGCGATGACCGACGGCGAGGGGACCTCTTATTTATCCCTTCCCCTTCTGCCTTACAAGCATCAGGAAAAGCCTCCCCCACTGAATCAACATTAACAGTTCTACATGTAACCGTCTGAAAATCCAACTTCCTCAGATTATATCGTGAGGAGTTCACATAACGCAAGGCTTCCGAGATTGTTGTGGGGCTCTTTTCCATAGCAAATCTCACAGCCAGTATTTCCCTGCATCCCCTGAGAAAATGTTCCACCGCTACTGACTCAATAATCTTTTCCGGTGCATTCGGATACCCGTCCCTTGCCAACCTAGCGCATCTAAAAGCAAACTCCTCTAAAGTATCCTCGGGGCCCTGCATTTCCGCTTGCAAACGCTGCCTAAATGCACGCGGAGGTTCCTTACTATTATAATGGCATTCCATTTCTTTGAGGAGCATATCAAACGAGGTTTTGACTGCCTCTGATTGATAGCTGTAAAACACCATGGCATCGCCATGAATACAGTCGGTCAATTTCTTAAGACACTGGTCTTTGTCCCACTTTCTACTTTCAGCTTCCAGCTTAAATTTAACCCTAAATGGAACCCAGTCCCCTCTGGTCCCTGAAAACACTAAAGTCTTGGGAAGCCGGGGACTTTGGCTACGGTAGCGTTCTCGGGATACATGTCGTTCAGTTGATCTCGATCTGGACGAGCATTCGCTACATTTACTAGGAGAGGCCTCAACCTCCCCCTCGGTATCAGTAGCGGACACATCGGCCAGATTCCCATTATCTATATCCCCTTGAAGATATTGTCCCCCTACCATAGCATTGTCTAAAAACAATTCATTCCTATTTACTGGGCATTGGAAGTTCGGCGGCAACTGATGAAATACATTATTTACATCCCTAGCCAGACCAGCGTCCAGTCCTGCTGTTCCATTTAGATCTAGTGGACATGGGGGGTCGGGAAGGGCAGCTGGTGCATTTACTTGAACATGTGGTTCATTTTGATGAACCGGGGCTGCATTCAGTTGATTTGCAGTGTCTCCCTCACCCTCAATCAATTGTTCAGGTCTATTATTTACAACAACAGGAGTTGGGTCCGCCTGACCAGCGTCCCCCGTTGTCTGTTCAGACGTCGCATGTGATGAAATCTCTGACCCTTCCCTGCTTGGAGCGCTAAGCAATGTAACAACAGTCCTCATATCTAAACCTACTTGTTCCATCTTATCATCAACTTGCTTCAACTTACCACCAACTTGACCTATTTGAGTGTTTACTTGTTGACCTAGTTGGTCAACCTGAACATTAACTTGTCCTACTTTAGTATCCACCTGGGTCAGTTGGCGTCCATAATTATCTATCTTTTCATCCAACTGTCCTAAATGAATCTCATACTCCTTGACATCGTCATGCAAATGGCCCATTTCTACATCCAATGCATCTACATGGCCCGTTATTCCAACTTTCCATAATCCAATGATTTCTTCAAAACGACGGTCAACTAAAGCATTAATGTATTCCGGGCTTCCCGACAAGTCTAAACCTATAATCTGCCCCTCTAGCACTAGAACGGCTATATGCCCGGCACTAAACTGAGTCGCCTGCATAAAATGCTTAAAACTAAGCAACCTGCCCTATTCCTGCAAGGCTACCACACGTGCACTTCGACTACTCCCCACCCCTTTCAATTTTTGCAGTGCTTCCTCTGTAGCCACTGACACATCAATGGGCCCTAAATCTGCCATGTTAACAAAAGTGGAACGATATACGGTATATGCAAACAAGCCCAAAAAAATAAGGAATACCCAATCAAAATCTAGTCAAATAAATTCAAATATATCAGACTTTCAGTGAGTTTCCTTCTAGAAACTCACTAAAGCAACTGAAAGACAGCCCACATTGGTATGTCCACTACAAAACAACAAATCTTACACCAAAATAAATAGCAGTGTCAACTCCTCACACTCAGTTTCCACTCCAGAAACTCATTAAAGCAAAGGACCGTGTACCTCGTTATGTCCCCTAGGGAACACCAAATTGGACACGAAAAATGAAAAGCAGTGTCAACTACTCAAATTCAGTGAATGAAAACAAATATTTAAACATGTGCAGGTTCGAGTTCAAACTGACGAAACACTTTTATGAACCAAATTAATTGTGCCTAATCAGCCATATCCATTAGGAAAAAAGAAAAAGAACAAGACCCATCTCTAGAACAAGTGCAACACGCGTTACCACACAGTCAACACGTTGTTACAACTTCTCTATTAATCTTGCACTATTTCAATTTACAACTAATTATGAATAGGGCACTAAAGAAACCCAGGGTGGACCAGGGGGAAAGAAAAAAAAATCAATTATCAAATTATCAATTGTGCCCGAAAAACAAAGTCAGGCCACCTGTGTTCAACATAAATAAATCTTATATTAACACAGTTTCCCGTGCCTGGAGGAATACAACACAGAATACAAACTAGATTTTAAACTCGATTACATCGAGGCGCTAATAACGCATTGTCGGATTACTATTGTCGCAGTGACAACACCATGGCTTCGCAATGAATACTATAATATATGGCAGCGACAATACCATGGTGTCGCCATGAATGTGGCTCGCATGACTGATAATGCCCCAAGCTGTCAACTGAGCAATCAGAATCATGTATTGGACAACCAAAATGTAGGCAATATATATATATTATTTAGCCGACCAGTTGACAGCCGACAAACCGTTCAAAAAAAATGTATATATTTATATCTTGAAACAGAAAAAACGGGTTTCGCTTTTATCAGGACGGGAAAAACGTTAGCAGAAGACAAAGTCACATTGACCCGCGAACAATCTGAGCATTTACTATTGTATTCCAACGCCCAATTGTATTCCAACTACAGATTTCTCATAAACGTTGACAAAATCTCCAATCCCAATCCAAAGACCCATCAATACTAACACATAGTAGAAATCTCACACAAAAGTCAATCTCAGAAACAATACAATTCAATCGTACAGAAACACATAGACAACACCACACAGCAACACCTGGAGTGACAATGGACAAAAACTTCCATAAAAATTTTAATCTCCCCAATATACAAGCTCTATATGATAACCCAGTAAAAATATTTGAAAATTGTATAACCCTACCAGGCTCAAATTATTCCATATTAGTCAATTTGTCCGGTTTTTACCAATCTATTGACCACGAACGGCCAAAATGCCACTACTAATAACACTTCGCGTTTATCACAGGAAAATAATGCTGTATATACGACGACACCAATTGCAATAAATGAATAGAGTTAATCCACTATTCCCAAGAACTGTTGACTAGTTCAACTGGCTAAATACCAGGAATATATTTAATAGTACGGGCCGAAATGAACACTTCGAGTCCCTCAAAGAGACGAGCGATTAATTGCCCCATTACACAGATCTATATATATACTGTTGACCGTGCTAAATTATACCGCATTGGCCGTACTATAATAACACAGTGTGCCTATCACAGGTTAATAACACGGGTACTGTATATAGAGCGACACGAAGTTTATTGAATGCATACGACCGATGCACTGTTTACGAGAAATGTTGGCTAGCTCAGCCGGCTATGTACCAGAAAAATATTTGATAGCGTGGACTGAACTGAACACACTAGTTTCATAACGAAAGACGGGGAAAACGGCTAACCGGCCCCTACATGTATATCACACAGACCAATGTGATCATATTGTAAAATTTCACTATCGCGTAGCTAGCCTATCGGCCGAGACAAAAAAAACCTGTCTAACACAATCAACAGCCTGCCAGCCGTGAAAGGATTTGTACAGAATCACCTACTAGAATAGCCCAATATCAGGATGGCCGACTCCCGGTAAAACAATTATACATACACTCAACCTGTGCAAAGCCGGCCAAGAAAACAGGGAAGGTGGGGAACGCGAAGTGAGAGGACAAATGGCCGACTTCCACACCGCGTTTGTCTACCGGGAATTTATCACAGTCTGGTTCAAAGGCGTAAATTCTCAACCGTCACAAATTATTTTTTTAATCTGACGCCAGATGTAGTAGCGTTGTGTGCCTAGACTAGCAACACCTACTGCGATATAGGCTTAAAATATCCCCCATTAAAATCTTCCCTCCATTCCAACCCGAATTCTATATAAGCGTCTTGTCTCAATGAAATCCCATCCCAGTCTGGCGGTCTCAGAGCATGCACGAAGATTGCTGAAGTTCTAGGTTCTGGCCCAGACCGGTTTGGAGCAATCTCCTGGCATGTACGATTTATTTCGAGGTAACAGGGCTAGCAGTTTGGATCATAAAGCTATCCCTGCAACAGTACTGTTATCATGACTGTTTATTTGAGAAGAAGATATTATACAATTATTGACTTTCTCTGAGGTTAATACATGGTTTTGGGAACCAAAGAAAACCATAAGGACGAAGCAGTAAAACAGGGGACGAAGGAGCAACTTTTAGTTTGATGACAGTTCTTTCATATTGATCGATCGTATTGAGTATTTCAACTGGAAGTGAGAAGTGGTTAATATTACCAGTATTTATAATAAGGTTAAATTACGCGTATGAGCACTTAATGGTATATATAGTTACGTCAAATGATGGGTGATCAAATGTATGTAATTCTCCTTCCTACTTCGAGTAATGTTCATAGAATGACGTTAAGAAAGTTAGACCGCGGTTCGCAGTTTGCAGTTTGTTATTCGAGGGGACCAGCAATTATTTCTTAACCCTACCAGGCCTGGGGGAGGGGGGCATTATGCCCCCCCCCCCCCCTACCAAACCTTCTGCACAATCTCCGGAACGGCAAAAAATGGAGAGCTAAAACCTCGTGACTTCATACTTTATCTTATTGGGGTCATTTTAAGCTTACTTGCATAATCCCCCGAGCAGAGGATCATGGGTAAATTCAAGATGGCGGTTTTTCCGCGAAGAAAAGTCGGCAAAAGTTATTCTATTTCATATCACATTAATATTTGCTAATTTTTCATGCTGTTTTTGTGGAGAACTTGCAAAAATAAATAAAAAAATCGGAAAATCTGACCATAAAATCGGCCCGAAAATGTCGTTTTTGAAAATGACGTCAATGTGACGTCATCAAAGCGGCCATCTTGGATTTTTTTACATTTTCTGGTAGAGCTTGACCCAAGGGTATAGTGTAATAAGGTCCAGCTCCCTAACTCAAGGGGTAAGAAGAATAATTAGGCGGGCAGGGGGGGGGGGGCATTTCGCCCCCTCCCCTCCCCTCCCAACCCCAGGCCTGGACAGATCCCCAAAAGCCCAGGCCAGATAGGGTTAAGATATGGAAGTCTTAAAATTTTTATTATGAGTACTTTTGGTCCGGGAGCATGGACCTGAATTTTTTTGTTTTCGTTCAACACCCACTACGTCTGAGGTTTCACTAGACAACGTGGTAGAATAGACCTTGTAGAACACCCCCAGGTAATATGTACGATCGAATTGTGGTATCACTTTTTTTCTGCAAGCCATTTTGTAGGTCAACTGGTGCGGCTGGACGACACTTCGAAAGTTGGGGGTAGGGCTAACTTAGTTGCTTATAACTTTGCCACTAATCAAACGATTTTAATACTATTGTTACCATTACATTCGTCTTAGAATGTAGTTGAACAACATAACACAATAATATACCTGTTACCTGGTATGAGGGCACTAAAGGTCAAAAGGTCAAAGGATACATCACAGGCAATTTGACATACTTTAGGTAAGGATATATTGCGTATGACTTTCAAGTTGAGCAATTACTATAACACGAACTTGCTTTGTTTAATTTGCTTAGTTATCAATGAAACTAAAGGATGTTCGGAATATATCTCCATGGTGAGCAATTAACCCAGTGAATGGAATATTAAACGTTACTAACAACAGTCTGTCAGAAGTTAAAATGTCAAAGATCTCAGCCAGTATATTTGTATTATGCTCCCCAATCTGATCCTCAAAAATGCGATTATACTCCAACAAAAGTCACTGTCATCAGGAAAGCAGAATTAAAGCGGTCGTATGATATAGCAATTAGTGGTTGTCCTCATGATTTGTCATCACTGTCAGAATTATCGAATTCATTGTCCAAATTACGCATCCTGGTGCCTGGGTTTTGGCACTCTTCACTTGCCATGCACGCACATGCCTCTGTGCATTCGAGCTCATTTGTCCTGCAGGATCAATCTCTTCGTCGGCAGAGGGACTTCTTACAGCGACATAATGTTAGCTCGAACAGTCCATGGGATGCTAGGTCCTTCTTCATCAGAACGGATTGCAGAATACCATCCTAGATGCTCCAGCCATGGTCTTCGGATGTAGGCAGATCTTGGCTGGCTTGGAAGTTAGCCCGCTTTCTATGCTGGAAGAGGCTGTTAGAGGTTGGAGGTTGCCCCTCATTCTTCTATTCCTTCTGGCAGAATAACTAGTATCTGACGTCGTCTGCTTTACTGCCTGCCTTCTCGTTCCTCGTGTACAATCTGGACACGAAGGTTTCACATGCTGAGACCGTATCTTCGCTGAGTGTTGCGTCTTTACCCAACTGTGGCACGCCGTTCTGATACATCTCACTGCCACATATTGTATTCAAGGCTTTCTTCTTACCAATTCCAAACATGGAACTGTTGGAGTCGCACCCAGTCAATGCATGGAATGCGGGTACAGCATCCTAGTTGTGAGCGATGAAGTGTGCATTACCCAGTACAGCTACGTCCATGTCAGAAGAGTAAATCACATGTCTTTTGTGATCATGTGCTGCATGTCCTTTGATCAGTAGGACCGCCCTCTTGCCATCCCTGAAGCCACCACCAAGAACAATTTGTTGACCCATTTGCAGATCATCTTGATGACATCAACTCTCTGCCATAAAAGAGATTCGTCTTGTTCAGTTTTGGATTGGCAATGCATTTCAGCCACTGCTTAGGAATTGGTGTCGCGGGACCATTGATTTTTATCTCCAAAGCAGTGGATGATCTCAGTTTTGCTCGCTTCCTCGATAACGTCATAATGGTTGGCTGCCAGCTCACCAAAGTTTGACACATCACCAGCCTTCGGCATCTGCTCCGAAGCCATGACATGGACATGTGATGAGCTGGCAGCCAAACACTATGACCTTATCACGGCGCCATTAGGTCGGAATTGATGCATGCGTGTTGATGTGATCTTTGATCATTACATACCCAAGTCAATCAAGGTTGAAAAGCGAGCAAAACAGGGAGCATCCACTGCCATGGAGATAAAAAAAAACAATGGTCCCACTACATCCATTCCTAAGCAGCGGCTGAAATACATGGCCAATCCAAAAAAGGAAGGCGAATCTCTGTGATTTTATGGCACAGAGTTGGTGTCAGAAGGCTCAAAAGGATCCGCGAATGGGTCAACAAATTGTTCTTGGTGGTGGCTGCAGGGATGGCAAGAGGGCGGTCATACTGATCAAAGTACAGTGTGAGGATTTAGTACCACTGATATCAGACCACGAGGAAGCACACTTTATCGGTCTTCTGTTAGCTGTCACGAACTGTGGCTTCGCACAGGGTTAAGGAGAAACTACTGTACATCCCCATACACAAGGTGGTTGCACTATTGGATCCACAACGATGTGATGCTCTACCCGCATTCCATGCATTGACTGTGTGAGACTCCAACAGTTCAATGCAGCGTTCAATACAATATGCGAGAGTGAGATGCATCAGAACGGCGTGTCGCAGTTGGGCAAAGATGCAACACTCAGTGAAGATACTGTCTCAGCATGTGAAGCCTTCGTATGCAGGTTGTGCACAAGGAACGAGAAGGCAGGCAGTAAAGCAGACTACGTCAGACACTAGTGATTCTGCCAGATAGGACAGAAAACGAGGGGCTACCTTCAACCTCTGACGGCCTCTTCCAGCATATAAAGCGGGCTAATTTTCAAGCCATCATCTGGAGGGAGGCATTGAATGTCAGGCAAGATATGCCTACACCGGAAGACCATTTGGAGTATCTCGGATGGTATTCTGCAACCCGTTCTCATGAAGAAGGGCCCAGCACCCCATGGATTGATCGAGCTAACATTATGTCGCTGTAAGAAATCCCTCTGCCGATTTTAGATTGTTCCTGCAGGACAAATGAGCTCGCATGCACAGAGGCATGTGCTTGCATGGCAACTGAAGAGTGCCAAAACCCAGGCACCAGGATGCGCAATTTGGACAATGAATTCTATGATTTCGACAGTGATGACGAATCATGAGGACAACCACTGTACATGGCATAAATGCTATATCATACAACCTCTTTAACCGTGCTTTCCTGGTGACAGTGACTTTTGTTGGTGTATAATTGCATTTTTGAGGGTAAGATTGCTGAGCATAATACGGATGTACTGGCTGAGATCTTTGATTTTTTAAGTTGTGACATTTAACTCTACCTGGCATTGGTGGGGGGGGGGGGCGAAATGGCCCCACCTACCAAACTTTCTGCGCTATCTCCGGAACGACAAAAAATGGAAAGCTGAAACTCCGTGACTTCATAGTTTACCATATTGGGGTCATTTTGAGCCTATTTGCATGACCCCGAGGGGAGGATCATGGGTAAATTCAAGCTGGCGTCCATGTGGGGTACCAGAAAAGTGATGTTTTTGTCATATTTCTTCAAAATTTCTGCTTTTCTATTTCACATCACATTAATATTTAATAATTTATCATGCTGTTTTTGCGGAGAAATTGCATAAATAAAAAATTCGGAAAATCTGACCGAAAAATCGACCAAAAATGACATCATTGTGACGTCATCAAAGCGGCCATATTGGATTTTTTTACATTTTCTGGTAGAGCTTGACCAACAACGGTATAGTGTGGTAAGTTTCAACTCCCTAGCTTAAGGGGTAAAAAAAATAATTAGGGGTGTCATTTTGCCCCCCCCCCCGGTCACGACAGGTTCCAAAAAGCCCAGCGCAGGCCAGATAGGGTTAATATTCCATTCACTGGGTTATTTGCTCACCATGAAGATTTAATATTTACTGCACATCCTTTATTTTCATTGATAACTAAGCAAATTATCAAGTTCATGTTATAGTAACTTGACAACTTGAAAGTCATACGCAATATATCCTTACCTGAAGTATGTAAAATTCCTTGCCATATGTCCTTTGACCTTTTGACCTGCAGTGCCCTCGCACCAGGTCACAGATATATTTTATGTGCTGTTCAACTACATTCTAAGACGAATGTAATGGTAACAAAAACATTAAAATCGTTTGATTAGTGGCAAAGTTATAACCAATTATGTTACCCCAACCCCCAACTTTTCAAGTGTCGTCCAGCCGCACCAGTTGGCCTACAAAATGGCTTGTAGAAAAAAACTGATACCACAATTCGATCGTACATACTACCTGGGGGTGTTCTACAAGGTCTATTCCACCACTTTATCTAGTCAAACCTTAGATGTAGTGAGTGTTGAACCAAATCCATTTTTAGGGGTCCTATGGGAATTGGCTCCTGGACTAATTATGGATATGTTTGATTTTAGTGTTTTCAATAAATCTTTGATAAAATTACTTGTCATGCTTGTTGGTGTTTGTTCATTTGTCAAAGGTTGTACTCTTGAATGAAACCTTTCCACATTCATCCTTGGTCAATGCGGTCTTGGCTTTCATGCCGGGTACACAGCAACACCCGCCGTAACATTGAGTGCGTTTTTCAACTATAACGGGTGTAATTATGGATCAAATATCCTACTATTCCAAGAAAGAACCATTAAGCTTGCATGTATGATAATTTTGGCAACTTCAGCTTGAAAATATAACAGTGATCATAGAATAGAAATATATTCTGGGCTAAAGACAGTGAAGTGCCAGATTCACAAACCGGAGCTCATGCAGCCAGTCAGTTTTGGTGCGCTGCCCGCTGCCATAGAGGCCTGACAGCATTGTCCAGGGAATAAGTTGAACTATGTACAAGTGCATATTGCTTATTTGGAGATGAGTTACATGAAGGCCATTTCAGTTTTCAACTGACCTGATTCAGGGGGTCACATGACCGTTCAACACACCATCCTGTCGTAATTGACGGTGCCATGTCCAGGATATCTGGAGGGGTGGATCACATTCGCTTCAAACGAGCATATAGGGGGTTTGCTTCTGTCTGAAAAGGACATTTCTTTTTGGTGGGGGGGGGATTTTATTTTTTTTTTTTCCAAAGTGAGGTTCACCCAAACCCCCCTTGGGTATGAGCCTGATTGCTATGCTTCTCAATAAGCCAATTTTCTTCAGAAGTCTCATCGTTTAGAACTCTTTAACAGCCGTCTCAAAACCATGTAGAATTACAGTTCTATAGTCGATTTTTTCATTGGCTCAAACCAACCACAATTTGCAATCTTGACATTCAGTACTGATATTTAACGACCAAGGGCTGTTAAACACATGAAAATTTATATTATACAATTTTTTTGGAAACCGAGAAATTTAACTTAAACTTAACATGTATGTTTTACAGTAGACAGCCAGATGTGCTGGCAAGTGTTAACAGATGGATCAACAGAACTCATCACATTATGACCTTGTCTAAAGATAGGCTTACAATAAAATCTTCATGGTGTTCATATGAAATCCTAATGAAAGCATGGCAGAGACACACGACACTCATTCGAATAAGATATACAGACCTGATGAGAGGCCGGAGGTCAACTTAATCGCATCATTGATTACCATGACCCCAAAATCAGGAAATTGTTAAAAATTATGATTTTTTGTGTCCATTGAGAAATTACGGGGAGATGGTTTGTCATGTACCAAAATTTAGGTCAAGGTCACGGACTCCAGAATCAAGAAATCTTTGAAAATTACTTTTTTCAGTAGATACATTAGGGGGATGTGTCACGTTCCAAAATGTAGGTGAAGGCCAAACGTCAAGGTCACTGTGACCCCCAAAATCATGAAATTCATGATTTTTTGTGTCCATTGATACATTGACAGAAGATGTCATGTACCAAAATCAAGGTCAACGGTCAAGGTCACTGTGACCCCAAAATCAGAAAATCATTAAGTCACATTTTCATATGCCTGTCGAAGACCAGGTCATGTAATGCGATGTTGCGTTCTGTTCATTCATTCATTAACATTTGTTGTCCATGCAATATCTCTAGTTTCAAGGTATGGAATGGTATAAAATACCTTACACGCATGGCGAAGAGGAGTCATACATCAATTTGTCAAAGGTCAAGGTCACAGTACCCCAAAACTGAATCAAGTTTAGCTGACTATGTGTTAGGTTGGAATATTCAGAGTTCTCTCCCCTACATGTATATGACATTTGTCCTGTAGAGTTGTTTCTTGTGTTTGAAACAGCTACATTCAGTTAAACTGTTATGAAATAAAAACCATGCATTTACTAATTTAACGGGGAGAGGGATCCTTTATGAACTTCATACCTGTTTATCAACTCAAGAACAAAGGTTTACTTCATCACTTCTTCCTTCATGAAAAATTCTCGTCTGAAAGAAATCCATTTGCAGGAAAACTACTATTTTCTTGTGTTTGACTATTGTCGATTTCAGTGTGGGATATGTGAGCTCTTGGTTCTTGCTCCAAGGTCAACTAGTTTCCAAGAGTTAAGCTCATTTTAGTTTATCATTCTATTTTAGCTGTGATATATGTTGTGTTGTCAGAAGCACAGAATTGTAGACCTTTCTCTGGATTGCTAGCTACCAATTGGAATCAAGGCTATTAAACAACCTTGAAATTTGGACCAATGTAATTCCAGATATACGGGCGTATATTGAAGCCCCTTGGGCTCTTGTTTCAATTCCCTATCACACAGCGAAACATTCCCCCCTTTGCAAATGGGACGTCAGATAATTTGTGAAATTCCACTTTTTGTAATTTTGAGTGATTACTGGTTATTTTAGAAATTTCAACAAAACTTGTACTGGTACGTTGCAGGAGATTTAGTAATAGCTGTGCGAGAGCAGGAGACAGAATATGTGAGAGTGGATAGGAGAGCAGAAGAGTTTTGCTGTCACTGTATGCAGGCCTGCAAGTGCCTTCTATATTTCCTATTTTTTTCATTCCTATATGTTCCGATATTTTACTCAGAACCTCCTATATTTCCTATATTTTGACTTTTTCTGAATGAAAACTTTCACCAATGCTCTGAAATGAGTCCAATTGGCACGAGGAAATACATTTCAGAGGTTTATTTTTTTATTTTTTGCCTTACTTCACAAATATGAAAACATTTAAATCTCTCTTTTTTGGACCAAGTAGCAGAATGGATCGATCATCAATCACCACCACTATAATTAAATTATTTCCACTGAATATGGTCAAACACCAGAAAAATATCAAGTTTGGAACATACAATGTAGTAGTGACCGGTCTTACACTTTATTTGCTGTATTTTCGTATATTTTATTAAGAAAATTCCTATATTTATCCTATATTTTGACAAATTTCCTCCCATATTTTCTCATATATTTTCACTGTGAGCCACTCGCAGGCCTCTGTATGTTACAAAGGTTTAGTATCATGAACCAAGTGTGACCTGGCTATTTGCTACCGTTACTTCAATTAAGAGCTACATGTAGCACCATGGTTTTCATGACCACATGAACTTGATATTACTACTGAATCAAAGGAGGAATCAAGACGGACAGTACAATAATAAATTAAGACCGCCATAACTGATAAACTGTTTTATTGTCGCTGCCAATTTCAGCAGTAAACCGTTACATGCCAATGTATATGAACTTCGTGAATCATTTCACATCATCTCAAAAATAATCATTAACAAAACATACAACTTTGATTGTATATAATGTCCAAAAGTAATCTTAACAGACTGCTGTAATTGGACCAAAGTAAGAGACATATTCTGGTATTCATATAATCAATGATTGGCAGTAATTAGAATACTAGGAGATTATCATACAATGTTGAGTACAATATGGATTTTATAGTACAAGTACACATGTTGGAAATCCATATCAGACGAGACAGATTGCGGACGAGTACAATCAAAATCCATATTGGACTTAACATTGTATAATTAGCTAATTATTACACATAAAATGACAAGATACAATAATGGAAAGAGCGCAGAGACACACCATAAATAAATAAACAGGGATATCTTTCCTTAATGATCATCCAATAAAGCTTCCTCAAACTGTCCAATACAGCTGTTGCCGTCCAGGAAGGAAACTGGACAGCTGCGTGATTGAATTTAAAGCTGTTCGTTGGATTAAATGAACCACATATACATGTATAATAATGCTAAATAAATTCAATGCAGCTTCACGAGGAGGAAGTGAAAGCCTGTCCATGAATCCTTTAACTAAAGCCTGTCCATGAATCCTTTAACTAAAGCCTGTCCATGAATCCTTTAACTAAATCCTGTCCATGAATCCTTTAACTAAAGCCTGTCCATGAATCCTTTAACTAAAGCCTGTCCATGAATCCTTTAACTAAAGCCTGTCCATGAATCCTTTAACTAAAGCCTGTCCATGAATCCTTTAACTAAAGCCTGTCCATGAATCCTTTAACTTTGTCGAGAATAAATTGACAATGGCAGCATTATTAATGCTAATCTCAAATATATAATATTTCTTGACTAAATTTGTGCTGTCCAACATCCTTCATACAGTAAAATGTGCATCATTCAGTGGAGAGAACTGTTTTGAACATGTAATTAGAAGTTTTTTGAACTCGTGACATTATGCTGACATCGCCATACTCATTTCTGGATTACTTACAGTGACCTTGACCTATCAAACCCAAAATCAATAGGCTTCTTTCGCAATAAATAAATAATACATATGGATGCCTGGGCAAGCATAACTCTAGATATGAGGTGTTCCTATTTTTGGATCAGTGACCCTTGACCTTCAATCCACCAAAATCAACATAAATATTTGAATACACCTTAGCAATACACCAGTCACCTTTGGTGGAGATTGCCGTAACCTAACTCACGATATTGCCAACATCGAGTACAGGGCAGAAATCACTGCACCTTGAACATGTTGAATGTGATTCCCCAACATGAAAATCACGGCAATAAACTAATGCTGCACTAAAAGCGAACATGTCGAACAGAGAACAAGTGCATGACTCCTCCGTGACTGCATGTGAAGTCACCTGTGTGATTCCCGGGTGTGAAAAGAAATAGGAACCAAACGTCGTGATAGGACTGAAATAATATAGAAAGCGACATTGAATCACTCACCCATCTATTGTACATTTTCTAATACAACCAAGGGGCATGTCAACATTCTCTGATCAATGCATGTACCTATCATATTAGTAGTCGTGAGCGAGAATGCTTTTCTTCCGTCGATCAAAACATTCACACTTTTGAAACCACAACAAATATCTCACATTCTGGTTTTTCTCTAGTCAGATGCAAGGTTAAGTTATTTCTGTCCTGTACTGTAACATCAATCACATAGAAGAATAAGGCAAAACTGGACACAGCTAACCCACAATCAGCAGGCATTCTGGAAAAGTATCTATTGTTCCATTCTTAGCATTCACACAAGTATTATGGGATAACAGA
Organism: Hanleya hanleyi; assembly: GCA_036873755.1. Taxonomy (NCBI): domain Eukaryota; kingdom Metazoa; phylum Mollusca; class Polyplacophora; order Lepidopleurida; family Hanleyidae; genus Hanleya; species Hanleya hanleyi. The sequence goes on from JAVTVY010029947.1 coordinate 82,469, forward strand.
AAATACATTTCCAATCAAGAGCCAGGAGCTTCCACAGACCGTGACTAAAGAACATCAAACCATTCAAAGTAGCAACACTTTGTGCAAGAACAAACTCATAAATTCATCTTAAGCAGGACATTTTATAGCTAATTTTCCATTGTGTATTAATATTGGTGGTGTGATTAGTTTCAAAACCTGAATAGAAGAAACTATACAGGCTCATCCACTGATATATACATACATGTTTGTGGTCCATTCAGTTATAATATGATGGAGGTACATGTACTAAATCAGACAGCTGATCGACACAGAACTCCACGTCTCTGTTATGTGAATGCTGTATTACAATATATTGTATCAATTTAATCTCAAAAACAGCAATATATTGAAAATTTTCATTCAACTATTGGCCTTGTTATCTTTCTTTTCTTTTCTTTTTGTGCTTTTTCATTATTTCTTCTGTGCTTACAACATTATCCAGTTCCGGTTTTCTCTCCAAGTCCCCAGTGTTCTTATTTTTATCCTTTCTGTGTATCTTTTTCGTCTTTTTCTGAGTAGCATGGTCTCCATCAGGCGTATCTGGGTGAGTTTCTGTATGTTCCAACAATGGAATCTTAGTAATTACTTCCGAGTGCTCTGTCACACCTGTAAGCATATACAGTGAAACTTAATTGTAAATACCGACACCTAGGTAAACCGACCAACCTCTAAATACCAGCAGAATCCAGGGTCCCAATACTTAAATTTAAAGTATATTGAACCTTGATTAATCTGTATAAACTGACACTATAATTTGGTTCAAAGCATGGTTGGTTTACACAGGTTTGAAGGTATCAGAGGATTATACAATGATAAAACCACTAAATGGTGAAATTCAAATGTTTTAATATTTTCCTTTTTATTTTCTTCATTGTGTTTACTTCTTTTGGATTAATTTGAGGTATTTCATCTCCTAGAGCTTAGAAATGTGCTTCAATGTTGGTATTTCAAGCCCGGTCGATTTCAGACTTGAAATTCGCATCATTTATCTGCCCTTGATTGATGCTGGTTTATGATGTCACATCAGATCACCTGGACAGACGTCAATACTTGTAACTTTCAGTCTTCAAGAAGCTGGTCTGATGTGACGTCACAATGAAGATAAGCGATGAAAGTTTGCAAATCGAACTCTTATTTCTACTAAATATTTCAAGAGAGTTGAACTGAAGTCACTGTAAAAGCCTGTTCAGCCAAACTTCCAAAATGCATCAAATTCAGGTTTACTGATATAAATCTCCCACTGACTTTTCACAGGTAGAAGCGAGGCATGACATGCAGTGAGCTTCGGCTGTGAATTTCTGGATAGTGGAGTTTTATTCTGGCGAAATCCAACATATTTTCAAACATACTACGAGATCTCATATAAGCCAATCACGACCATTTCAACCTTTTCTCTCTGACAATGATTGACGGTTACTTCACAGAGATGAACATCTTCGCACGGCACAATCTTTCGATATTTTCTACCCCAAACAAAGCCAGACTTTTCGGCGGGAGTAAATCTTTACTGTTTTCCACACACTCTGTCTGGAAATGATGCCATATTTGGAAACTGTTTCAGGATAATGTTTACATATTAAACCACAAGCTACCATGTGTAATTACTTGGGCGTGATTTTGAAATAGTTTCAACAAGCTATCCATTTGATTGGCTAGCAATAGTAGTTTCAAATTCGCACGGGATTTATATAGGGCTGAATTCAGATATAATATTCTGTGATATTATATCTGAGTTTACTGAGACTGACAGCAGATCATGCCTCTCTGGGCAAAGTCAATCTATTGTTTGAGCTTTATCTCGGGGGGAAAAAAGGATTAGGACACCTAGAAATCATGACCATGTCCTAGCTGGTCTTGAATATAATTCTGCAACTCAGAAATCCAATATGGCCACCAAGGAGCTGCCAAATTGGATTTTCATCTGTCGGATCTTACCATCAAGGTCTTTACTATGTCGCTTCTTTTTCTTACTAGTCTTGCTCTGATCAGCACTGTGCGTGGACATGTCCGAAGATGGCTGTCCCAAGGCTGGAAATAGAGGTCATTATGTTTAGACTGATCAAAAACACACCAACTGCACGGGACAGGGGCAACTGGAGAAATGCTTAGACCGAGTCACTCATTGTGCCAGCTGCTCTCATTGGCTATCAAGGTTGATCAGCGCTACTGAATAAATGCCAAGGGAGGCAATTCCACATGACTAGCAGCAATCTGCTGAAGAGATAGGAAACAGACCAGAAGAATGAACCATGGCAGGACTTTCAAGTCGCTCAGTGAAATTTAGAGGGAAATTTGGAAACATATCGGAGAAATATATGAATTTTCTTATTAAAATATAGAAAATAGGATTCTTAAGACACATCGCTACTATAGCTACATTGTAGGTTCCATAGTTTATTAGTGTTTAATCGAATTATTCCCACTTAATATGGTCATAGTGGTGGGGATTGAGGAGACCCATCTGCTGCTTGGTTGAAAAAAGAGATTTAAATGTTTTTGTATTTGCTGAGCCAGTGAACAAATTTATCCAGAATTAATATATTTCTCACATGTCAATTTGACTCGTTTCAGAGTATGGTCGTCAAGAGAAACAGTCAAAATGAAGGAAATATAGGTTTTGGTCTACATAAAAATACAGGAAATTAAAAAAAATATAGGAAATTATAGAAGTCACTTGAATACAAGTATCAATACACCTGCTGCTGCTATCAGGCATATCTACAGTATCAGGATTAAACTTCAATTTCAGGGCAATCTGGAATTCATCAATCTCTGTTTAAAACTAGTATGTGTGAAGTCTAATCAGCCCAAAATATAAATGATATAAGAGTTTGATTCATCTCATCCAATTTTTACTGATTTGGAGTGGTTTCTCATTGCATACATATGAGTGTCTTTTATAGATTTATCAAATGTGCAGAGTTTTCAGCAACTCTCTGGGTCCCCGGGGCTGGTCTCTCTTAAATATAGCTGTTCATCAAATATGACTGCCCCAGGACAGTACAGTGGAGACATTAGGCCTAATATCTCACATTAATATCCCAATGCTCAGAAAAGTATTAATCCAGATTATACGTTGCAAAGATCTCCTGTCAATGACGTTCACAGACCACTATACTGATTGATGGGATTTTGCCAGAAGCATATTTCTGCATTTGTTTCAGCTAACAGTATAAGGGAGATAATCCATACATGAGAAGCACATGTCTAGGTAGCAGATATTTATTGATAAACAGGGTTCTATGATTGATGTATTCATGCATATCACTTTGGCACTCAGTACATGTACTAATACACCTTCTTATTACCTATATTAGCTTCCTCATTCTTTTTCTTGGACCGCTTCTTTGTAGAATCTGACTCCACCAATGGATGGGCTGTGAAGAAAGAAAAATATCACTGACAATGACTTTAAATGTGGAAGACAGAACATTATCACTGGCAACTAACGTGGCCCAGAAATTGCATAGGATCAAGGCATAGGCTGTCACTTGATGGAGGAGCAGGTCCAATATGTGTAGCAGGATGTAAGCTCCTGGAATATATGAGGATGGTGAGTGGAGTGATAAAGGGTGGGGCTCAGTACCCCTGGTGGTGGTGCAGTATCCCTGGTGGTGGTGGGAGACAATCTAACTTCACAGGCACTTGGACAAGGGAGGGAGACTTTTTTTCTCTTTCTATTTTTTTCTCTTTCACACAGACCAAGATGGTCATCTTTTCTGGCACACTGATGCAGCAGTTAAATACAATTTGCATCAAACCAACAATGTTCTTGAGTTACTCGAAAAGTCAGTCTCAAATAAAACAAGACACTGTCAGTGTCTAGGAACATTATTTTTGCAAAACTTGACATGCTTGAGAGAGATGTGTGTAAAATTGAAAAAAAAAAATATATTTTTTTTTTTTGCCATGGCCAATAAAAGAATTCACACGGTGCTAAAAAACTGACATGGCGATGCCTGTGAAGATTAATTAACTGACATGGCGATGCCTGTGAAGATTAATTAACTGACATGGCGATGCCTGTGAAGATTAATTAACTGACATGGTGATGCATGTGAAGATTAATTAACTGACATGGCGATGCCTGTGAAGATTAATTAACTGACATGATGCCTGTGAAGATTAATTAACTGACATGGTGATGCCTGTGAAGATCAATTAACTGGCATGGTGATGCCTGTGAAGATTAATTAACTGACATGGTGATGCCTGTGAAGATTAATTAACTGACATGGTGATGCCTGTGAAGATTAATTAACTGACATGGTGATGCCTGTGAAGATTAATTAACTGACATGGTGATGCCTGTGAAGATTAATTAACTGACATGGTGATGCCTGTGAAGATTAATTAACTGACATGGCGATGCCTGTGAAGATTAATTAACTGACATGCCTGTGAAGATTAATTAACTGACACGGCGATGCCTGTGAAGATTAATTAACTGACATGATGCCTGTGAAGATTAATTAACTGACATGGTGATGCCTGTGAAGATTAATTAACTGACATGGTGATGCCTGTGAAGATCAATTAACTGACATGGTGATGCCTGTGAAGATTAATTAACTGACATGGTGATGCCTGTGAAGATTAATTAACTGACGTGGTGATGCCTGTAAAGCTAGACATTTATTTTATTCAGTCTACTCAGTCTGATGTAAGCTTCTGAAATATATCTAGGTTAGGGAGCTTCTCCAAATTGGGACATGCGTTGTGTAATAGAAATGGCATACTGTATGCTGGTGGTCCACATGGAAAGCAGCATGCCAGATTCGGTGTGCTGCTTTGTCATTCCATGTGTGCCATCCTTTTTGGCAATGATTTGGTGTAAGAATCACGAAATATAATTGACAAAGAATATGCTGCAAGTTGTATTGTCAGTCTTTTGTCCAGGATATTACCTTTTCAATGGGAGGTCTTACACCAAAGCCTTGCCTCCTTTTTGAAGTTCAATTCGAGAAACTGGGGCCTACTGTCAGACAGATGTCACTGTGACTAATATACCGAGCTTCCGCATCTATGTTACAGGCTTGATAATCAGTTATAAGACTGGTTGGAAACTGTTGGATTTTGTAACCTCCTAGACTGTCCGTGTAAAATCCTCTGACTTCTCTGTGCAGAAAAAAGGCGGCACTCCAGTATTTACGGTCTGTTGTGATTTTGATCGACACCGGGAGTATGCAGGAGAGAAATGAGAAAAGCATCCAGTATGTCTTGTAAAGAATTAAGAAGTTTGACGCAAATCATTTCACAAGAACACATGGTATAACATCTTGTTTAGCTGTGACATGCTGACCCCACTCTGCTCCATTTACTAGCGGATGATGCTGAGTGGCCTAGATTAATGAGCACAGCAATTTCAACCCAAGTGCAATCAAATGGTGTATCTGACAGGAGGAGATAATGACCATTGTTATCTGACAGGAGGAGGTAATGACCATTGTTATCTGACAGGAGGAGGTAATGCCCATTGTTATCTGACAGGAGGAGGTAATGACCATTGTTATCTGACAGGAGGAGGTAATGACCATTGTTATCTGACAGGAGGAGGTAATGACCATTGTTATCTGACAGGAGGAGGTAATGACCATTGTTATCTGACAGGAGGAGGTAATGACCATTGTTATCGGACAGGAGGAGGTAATGACCATTGTTATCTGACAGGAGGAGGTAATGACCATTGTTATCGGACAGGAGGAGGTAATGACCATTGTTATCTGACAGGAGGAGGTAATGACCATTGTTATCTGACAGGAGTAGGTAATGACCATTGTTATCTGACAGGAGGAGGTAATGACCATTGTTATCTGACAGGAGGAGGTAATGACCATTGTTATCTGACAGGAGGAGGTAATGACCATTGTTATCTGACAGGAGGAGGTAATGACCATTGTTATCCGACTATAGATTAATCTACATTCCAATGTAAATGCAATGTACATATAGAATCTCGGATTAGGTAGAGAGTTGCCTCCCCTTGACCATGATATAATTCAAAGGTAGAGAAAAATGCCAATGAGATGTGTAAACAACAAAATGATGGAATCTGAATGGATTTTTCAAGCAACAATGCATCATGCCGGGGATTCTTCCAGTTTTAAAACATTTGACTGGTCAATTCAAATTTTCAAATGAAAATTCAGCATTTTCATTGGCTTTTGAAGAGAATCCAGCTGATCAGTAAAGCTTCATTCATATTTACTCAAATCTTCCTGTGTGTGTCTTCGTTTCTTCTTTTTCTTGTCTTCATGAACATCTGGTGGGGGGTTCAATGAGACTTGGGCCAGTTCATGGGACAGCACACCTATATAGTTCAGAGTCAAAACAATGACAAATTGTGAATAAAAATACATGTAGATCACTCAAACTTGAAACAGGTTTGAAGAGAGAACACCTAGGTATCATCTCACAGTACAGGTTTGAAGAGAGAACACCTAGGTATCATCTCACAGTACAGGTTTGAAGAGAGAACACCTAGGTATCATCTCACAGTACAGGTTTGAAGAGAGAACACCTAGGTATCATGTCACAGTACAGGTTTGAAGAGAGAACACCTAGGTATCATCTCACAGTACAGGTTTGAAGAGAGAACACCTAGGTATCATCTCACAGTACAGGTTTGAAGAGAGAACACCTAGGTATCATCTCACAGTACAGGTTTGAAGAGAGAACACCTAGGTATCATCTCACAGTACAGGTTTGAATAGAGAACACCTAGGTATCATCTCACAGTACAGGTTTGAAGAGAGAACACCTAGGTATCATCTCACAGTACAGGTTTGAAGAGAGAACACCTAGGTATCATCTCACAGTACAGGTTTCTTGAAGAGAGAACACTTCCAGGTATCATCCTCACAGTACAGGTTTGAAGAGAGAACACCCCAGGTATCATCTCACAGTACAGGCTTGAAGAGAGAACACCTAGGTATCATCTCACAGTACAGGCTTGAAGAGAGAACACTCTGTGGTATCATCTCACAGTACAGGTTTGAAGAGAGAACACCCAGGTATCATCTCACAGTACAGGTTTGAAGAGAGAACACTAGGTATCATCTCACAGCATGTAGTTTGAAGAGAGAACACTAGGTATCATCTCACAGTACAGGTTTGAAGAGAGAACACCTAGGTATCATCTCACAGTACAGGTTTGAAGAGAGAACACCTAGGTATCATCTCACAGTACAGGTTTGAAGAGAGAACACCTAGGTATCATCTCACAGTACAGGTTTGAAGAGAGAACACCTAGGTATCATGTCACAGTACAGGTTTGAAGAGAGAACACCTAGGTATCATCTCACAGTACAGGTTTGAAGAGAGAACACCTAGGTATCATCTCACAGTACAGGTTTGAAGAGAGAACACCTAGGTATCATCTCACAGTACAGGTTTCTAATGCAATCATCCCCTGATTTTACTGATGGTCTCGCAAGGTTTTGGTGAAATGTATGGTTCTGGACCCAGTTATCGATCTATACCCAATCCTCTGATTTGTAAATTGACAGGCATGTGTTTGACAAGCCAAGATTTGGCATTGTTACCATTATGATTTAGAAGAAGCTTAAGCTCTAGATGTGCTATCATAGCATGCCTGGATAAGGTGTGTTTTGCGAGGGAGTGTGATGGCATGCTCCAAAATAGAATGCCTGATGTTCGTATAGCGAGATGATGTGTCATGCATGATATGGGTATGCAAGTTGGAAACCGTGATCATCCATTAAGGCTAATAAGACAAAATTCAGCTGCATCAATTTTATAGTGCTGTATGAACCTTTTCATTGCCTGCAGAAAAAAAATGTTACAGCGAGTCAGTGTCTATTTGAAGGAAATAATATTGTTGAAGGCTGAATGTTCAATTCTAACATGCTCTACATTATAGCCATGCGATGATTGGTCCAGACATCAAAACATATGGAGATTATCACTCGATAATCTTCATTTGTTTGTTGTGATCTGTTTCATTCACGTGCCGAACTGGTGACGTCTCATTCTTGTGACGCAGTGCTACAAAGCTGAGCAACGACTGGTTTATTCACTGTGCAGCGGGTGGAGTTCACACGGCTGCAGCTCGTGAACGGACAGCACGCGCGAGCATGGCCAGCAAACCAGTCACGAAAATCTTGCATCAAAACATGATAAATTTGCTGAAAATTTGCCACTCCGCTTATGAAATGAGAAAATATTTATCATTGTGCATGTTAGAATGGAGTTAATGACCTTTTTAGTGAATATTATCGCGTAATAATTTTTCGATGTTTAGTTTTAGACCTCATCAAGAATCATCGGTTTTTTGATCGACGGTCTAAAACTAAACATCGAAAAATTATTACATGATAATATTCACTAAGGCGCTCATTAACTCCCAAGTAACTCAAAGAACACTGTTGGTTTCATGCAAATTGTGCTAAACTAATGCATTTGTTTGCCAGTAAAGATGGATATATTTAGCCTGTGCGAGAGAAAAAAAAATTTAAAAAATTGAAAAGAAAAGGCTCCCTCCCTCATCATTTTATTCAATGCCTGTGAAGCTACAGAACAAATTTTTTTTTCATCCTTAGTAAGCACACAATTCAGATTTTTTGTGAATGTATTTACTTGAATGCTCTCAAATCTAGATTTGTGAGTACACACTGAATGAATGATCCCATATTCTTTGATAATTATCATGAAATCAAATCATGCTGTCCTGTAACCTTAATATTTCTAGATGTGAGCAAAAAATTCAAGTGATGAAAATCCCAACTGCTACCCATTGCAATGAGCAGAATAAATGAATATGATACTACAGCGTACCTGGTTTTTCTTTTAAGTGCTTCCTTTTCCTTTTCTTTGGTTTAATTTTTGTAGATTGGTCTTCAGCAGTCCTCTCAGGAGAGTCTGAAAATACATGTAATTAGATGCCTGACAAATCAAATCATGTAGGTTACTGATTATATTTCAGGCCAAGAAAACAGTCTTTGATTTTGGTTATGGTCCTTCTGGAGAAGTGCTGGGGTTGTGCAGCTTCCTGTAAATATTTATTTGATTTGAGAAAAGGATGCCCCTCGAAATGCTAAGGTTTTTTTTGTTATATATTCTTCATGGCTTAGTTGATGAAAATCTAGTAATCTTTAAAAAAAAATTTTAAATAGAATGTCATGCCTCACACCAGAAACAACTTAATTATGTATCTGTAACCTTAGGTTAGTGTAGCTTGAATGCCTTACCTTCCATCTCTCTGCTTATAACACAGGGTGTGACATAGATGTTCAGTACAATTGTCAGTGTAGTGTTTGCATAGATGCAAAACAAAATCGAGTGATGCCTCACAAGAGATGAGCTCAGGGCTGTTCCATTTAAAAAGGTATGGGAGAGGCGGCAGGCAGCTTGGAATTATACCCCACCACCAATAGAAATTTTATTGGCCTTCCCAATGTTGTAACATGGATTGAAGGGAATTTCCTTCCATGACCAATAGAATAATATATTGAGTGCCTTCCTCCCCTCCCATACCATTTTAAATGGAACAGCCCTAATGCTGGAATTCAAATATTCAGTCTATGATATGTACATAATTAGGGTCACCCATAATCCCCTGCATAGAGACTTCACAGCTCATCTTTTATGTGTAGAGACTGTGCAAGACTGGTTGTTTTGGTGGGTTGATGAGTGTCAGTGATGTCTAGCTTGTCTAATGTTACAGACTTCCAGTTGATATGCTTCTTCTCAAACCCATAATAAAACTATTTTATGCGAAATCATTGGATGGAATACAGTACCTGCACCAAATGGTCTAAACCTTGGTTTCAGACCATCAGGGAATGCCATTGGTCCAGGGGGTCTGATCGTTGGCATGACAACAGGGGGGACAACCACTGATTGGACTATGCTGACTCGACCTTTGATTTCAGGACCTGTTGAGAAAAGTTGTTTAAATGTATCAAAAATTTCAACATTGCAATGAGCTTTCAAGGCACTTGACACTGTACCAAGAATGACGATATATGTATCCTACATTCAAGAAATTTACATATTTAGAAAAAAGCAAATTTCAGAAAAATATTATTTGCTTAGTTACAGCTTCCACAAAAAATGTGTCCGGATCTAATGAAAACTCTGATACGGATGCTGGGAATATAAATATTCAATTATAAAGGATTTTCACATTTATAAATAATATACCAATTTAGTTGTTCCATAGTAACTGCTATACATGTAGAATGGGTGCTGGACTGAAATATGTGAGTTTTATGTTTTATGAACACAAAGTCTTTTGAAGTTTGACAAAAGCAGTAGTTTCTCTAGCTTTTTTCATGAGATAACAATAGGCCCTATAACTACACCTGTCTGTGCAAATCGAATTGGCATTCAGGAAAACAAGCTCATTGTTAATACATGGCTCTGCTTGATAAATCAAGCCCTTTTGGGGTTGCAAGTCATTGAGACTTAGAGTCATTAGAGATATATTGGAGACATAAGCTCGAACAAAATTTATGACAGTCAGATGAGCGTTACTTTTGGAGATAGAGGGTGGGGCTTGAAGCGAAGGGGTGGAAACATACTCTCGAGGGTAGTGGAAGCTCCTGGAATATATGAGGGTATGGGGTCAGACGAGGCTTAGTTTAGGAGAGTGGGTGGGGCTCAGTGCCCCAGGGGTGGGGACATATATGTTCTTGAAGGTAGTTTTATGTGTTATGCAATGAAGGCCATAGAAAGTTCCCTGCACATGAAACAAACACACTGACAACTGCATGCCATCATCTGTCAGTTTGAGGAACCACAAGGTCAGAAATTCAATTCAAGAAATTCATCATATGCACAGTGTGGACCAAAACTTTAAGAACTCACTTGTAATTAATATATTAAAGGTTATACACAATGGTCTCAAAATCTGCTACTTTTTTGTGCTAAATTGTTGTAGAGGTGATTATATAGACTTGTTTTACATTTTTGTATGTTTTCAAACTGCCCAAGGTTGGAAATAGCAGCAGTAAAGTGCGACAATTTCATGCCCCTTTCAAAACGGAGAAAGCTGTGACCGCTTGACCTGTGATGTTACAACCTGATTACGATCTCGCTAATGCCTGTTGTGACGTCAAAATGTCAGCGACATCACGCTAGAACTCCCACAGTTGGGTGAATCTTTCGTAACAACGCCCGACGTCATAGACTATGACGTTTAGGGCGCAATCGTAATCAGGTTGTGACGTCATGCACCAGAGGTCACGGCTCCAATACGTTTTCCCCCACATGTGTGCTATTCGTGTCCTAAAACCCACTTCGACGACATTATTCGAGAAAAAAATACTAATTTGTTGTTTGGAACACTACTGGGTATGTTTTAATGCAAAGTAGTACAGTCATTTGGTATGACCTTTAAGTTAAATGTATGATTCGTGCAAAACCTCTAGGGTAAATCATATGATGTGGAATAGAAGGATTTGATAGCACAATTGAAGGGAATTGTGTCCTTCATTTAAGGCACCACGAAATTCATAACTGACAGCATGAAATCTGTCAAGGGTTTTTCTTTGCAGATCATTTGCACAAATGTGTCTCTTGGCTATTGAGTAATGTGATTTACCAAATGTGTTAGTGAATGAAAGATGTTTTTAATCAGAAAATCGACAGAACTACCCACACACCATACACAATGTTATACCCACACACCATACACAATGTTATACCCACACACCATACACAATGTTATTCCAAAATTGGAAAATACTACTAGAATATAGAGAAATGTCTCACAATTGTAAAACAGTATTGTGCCAATGTTGTTTTGGATCACCAATTATTACTAATTTAAGAACAAAAAGATAATGCCACGGCACTGTAGCTCATCTGGCTGTAACTGAAGCAAGTAGCTTAAGAATTTTTTACTAAAGAACTGCAATAGATGAGTTTCTAACTTGTGTTGTCCCCCTGAACATTAAATGATCCATGCAGTAATTTCCTGAGATTTCATGATAAAAAAATTTCATGGGAAATTCAAGATGCGGCCATATTGGATTTTCGAAATGGACCAAAAAAGGTATCTTGCACAACTGGATTACAAGGGGAACCGCTTACCTGTGTATCCAATTTGACAAATATCCATGCAGTAATTTCCTGAGAATTCACGATAACAAAATTTCATGGGGAAATTCAAGATGGCCGCCTGGTGGCCATATTGGATTTTCGAATCGGACCAGAAAAGGTATCTTGCACAACTAGACCCCAAGAGGAACCTGTGTATCAAATTTGAGAAAGATCAATCCAGTAGTTCCTGAGAAATCGCGATAAAGTTTCATGGGGAAATCCAAGATGGCTGCCTGATGGCCATATTGGATTTTCGAATCAGATCACAAAAGATATCTTGCACAACTAGACCCCAAGGGGAACCTGTGTACCAAATTTGAGAAAGATTCATACAGTACCTCCTGAGAAATCACGATAAAGTTTCATATGAAAATCGAAGATGGCCGTCTGGTGGCCATATTGGATTTTTGAATCATACCACAAAAGGTATCTTGCACAACTAGACCAAGGGGAACCCGTGTACCAAATTTGAGAAAGAGCCATGCAGTAGTTTCTGAGAAATCGCGATGACAAAGTTTCATGGGGAAATCCAAGATGGCCGCCTGGTGGACATATTGGATATTCGAATTGGACTAAAGTACACATGTTGTACAACTAGGCCCAAAGGAGAACCCGTGTACCAAATTTGAGAAAGATCCATAAAGTAGTTACTGAAAAATAATGAAGACAAGATTTCACTGGCAAATTCAAGATGGCCACCATGGCAGCCATATTTAAAAGCATATAGACACCACATGAACAAATTCTGGTGTACTCATTGGGAGGAACATGCATGCCAAGTTTCAGCTTAATCAGCCAAGCGGTTTCAGAGAAGATGATGTTCACGCACGACGGACGACACACGACGGACAATCAGGCCATGACAAGCCCATCGGGCCTTTGGCCCAGATGAGCTAAAAATGGTTTGTTAAACTCACCCACACACATCTTCCTCTGTCGTTTACTTGGAAACAAAGTGGACAGGTTGACAAACTGAAACAGCAATAAAAAGTTGACATTTTCATATCCTGTGAAATCTCCTGCAGTATTGGGCTACTCGTTTTTTAATTATTTGAACAAAATTACAATCGACCAATGAGGTGATTGAGTGAATAGAATTTAACGTCGCTTTCAACAATATTTCAGCTATATCGTGACGAACCAACTATATAAGCACCACCCAGCCAAGTTGCATTCGTGCTACTTCAAAGAAGAAATCTTTGAAGCAGCATGGAACCAGACACCATCCATCCACCCTATAAAACACTGAGGACAGCACACTAGACACAGACAGGACACTTACATGGTGCAATAAAGACAAGTGATATAATACAGTGCTAGACATCACATTATCAAGTTCCTGTTGCTTCTCAGCAAATTGCATTGAAGCAACATGCAGGAAATATTTAGTGTATGAGAAATGTTCATTATTTCAAAACTATTAACCTGTGTTTTATTGAATACTGAAAAGCTTTTGCATTTCACCTTTAAGTTGATGATGTACATGTACTTGACTAGAACGGAGTGATATGTTTACATCTTGTTCAGACAGAGAAAATGGGACAAACAGTACAAATATATCTCACATCCATCTTTTGTTTCCTTGAAGCCTGGCTTTCATATGAGACATCTTCCTGATAAGAAGAAACACAAAGGTTAGTCAATGTAAGAACATGACAAAAGATTCACTAAATATTGCATTTCTTTATCTTAAGCAGGAAATAGCTGTATCAGATGACAGTATTGGCAATAATTTCACATGTGAGGATACCCTGCAAAGAGAGGATAATAAGTTTCTACATGTACCCTTCGCTGGAATATTAACCCCTCCCCATTGGAGCGAGTGACGAGGTAGTTAAGAGGCATGGCATACAACCCAGGCAATTTTAATCTGCATGATTTAGATCATCTGAGTACGTAAGTGACTGTTGACTGCAGAGTGCATACTACAGCTAAGGCATGCAGCATGTGTATACTGTCTGCAATGAAGGATATCCTATGGACCGATGTCATGGAAATACAACCTCAGGTGAAGGTACCCTGTATTACGTACATATCTCTTACATTTCAGAAGACGGATACCAATGCTATGGAGAGAATGTAACATTACATCTAGGTCTTCCCCACTTCTGAATGGTTTCTCCCCCAATATGAACTCAACACGATTGACTGAGCACTGATGCAAGACATGCTGGGTAGCTTCTCACATAAATTCCTCAGTAGTCAAATTTCATTGATCTGCTGAGGCTTTACAATGGGGGGATTAACTACATAGTGATAATTAATCATATTTTACAATTCAAATTTGCTCAAATATCCTGTAAGATAAATGGTCTGCACAACCCATACTTTTCCGAAGGTAAATTGTTGTATTGTTATACATGTATTAGCCAGTTTATAATGGTGGTTTACTGTTTTTGGGAATGGTTGAAACCCTTAAAATATCAGTTCTTTTGGAAACAGTGGAGGCCATGACCTGTTAACCCATGACATTGGAGTCATATATTACGATCGATTGTAGCAAATAATCACAGCATAGAACAAAATATCAAGTGGTTGTTTAAGCCCAACACACACAGCGAAGATTTTGTTGCACGAGAACAAAAACAAATGTTCTGAGCAGTTTTTGTCTGCTGATTGCAGGGTCCAAAAAGAGAAGACATCTATTTGGAACAAATGTTCGGGAGATCAAACTTGTTTGATATTTCCAACATGTTTTGCCCTGGAACAAAGTTTTTGTCATCTGTATGCAGCGACTGCAAACTTTTCTCGGAATATCCTCTAACTTTTATCAATCAACTGATGAGCCGCGCCCATGTGACAAAGCTGTGTCCGCACACATGACAGCAAAATGGCGGCTCCGGAGCAGCAAAACGAGTTGGCATGGACTGAAGAAAAGGAAGAGGCTTTGAAATGTTCGCTGTGTGTGGGAAACAGGAACAGAGACAGACAAAATCACAAAACTCTAAAACAACAAAATATTCACTGTGCACAATGGGCTTCACACAGCTTCTCCTGACTGTTCTCATGTAAAGTGTGTTGGGGATATTTGGTAGGATATTTGGTAGGATCTTTGGTAGGATAGTAGGATCTTTGGTAGGATCTTTGGTAGGATAGTAGGATCTTTGGTAGGATATTTGGTAGGATATTTGGTAGGATCTTTGGTAGGATCTTTGGTAGGATATTTGGTAGGATCTTTAGTAGGATCTTTGGTAGGATATTTGGTCGGATATTTGGTATGATATTTGGTAGGATCTTTGGTAGGATAGTAGGATCTTTGGCAGGATATTTGGTAGGATATTTGGTAGGATCTTTGGTAGGATATTTGGTAGGATCTTTGGTAGGATATTTGGTAGGATCTTTGGTAGGATATTTGGTAGGATCTTTAAATAGTTGTGTAATATGATGCATATTTACCATATTTAAACCAGTAACCAAACAAATTATTATGTATGACAGCATCTTTGTTTATATATTAGCTGAGTGACATTCCGCTGTAGTTAATAACAGCATTTTCAAAACATATTTTAACTAGTTTAGTTTAACAGTTCCCCATAGTAAAACATAGGAATAAATGAAATTCTACCAACAAGAATTGTGAGAAGCTGCACAGCCCATCACAAGTCAGTCCACATCTGATTCTGTATGTTCTTTTTTTTATGTTGGATAGTACCGGTACTGGGCTCTCCAATAAGTAAGCATAAGAAATGACGAACTCTGAAGAACTCCTGGCAATGACCATGGTAATGATCAGAAAAAACAGGATTTGCATTCACCTTCATATTTACCTTGCTCACTGTTCCCATGGGATCCAGCTTCTGAATTCCGTCAAGTGAAAGGGTCTTGCCAAGTGAACTCAAATCCACCTGAAAATGAGAAAACATTTTTTTCCTGAAGACACATTATAACTGAATAACATTAAACAAAACTGAATAACATTAAACAAAACAATTTTTTTAAAGCCTTTAATATGATAACAATCGACCCTGAAGTGAGAAAATGGCAAAGGGTGCATTCCACACCTAAATGATGTGCGGCTAAAAACAGGCATGGGGTCGGATCTTCGGCCATAACTAGATGTAAAATCTTTAACAAAAACCCTGTAAAAGTATATATTTTCTAAATGGGCACACTCGTGCCATTATTTCAGGAGACTTGTGATCTATTGAAATTGAAAAGGAAAGACGTGCAATCCTCCTTAAACCTTCTTCAACTTTTCTGAAAAACTCCATAAAATATATGAAAATGTGTCAAATTCTACCCGCAACCCAGAGAAAACGTATGAAATGATTTTCTTTTTATGTATGTTAAAGTATTTCCCGTCCAAAGGACAATTTAAAAGGGCGAAAAAAACAGGGGGGTCGACCTACTCGTTTTTTGTAAAATTTTATCGCCATAAAGGAATCATCATTTTCGCTTCCCGAAAAAGTGCGGATTTTGGCCCGCCAGATATTCAATTCCGGACACGATTAACTCTGTAATGGCGAGTGGGTGCGATCAACAAGCAATTGTTATATCCTCGTTTGGAGAAATGGTGACGTCGAGCAGGGTGACACTATAGATATCAGTTAGTAGAAAGGTAAGAAGAATTACCATGCTGTCAAAATCGGGCGACCTTCCTCATTATAAAATTAGGGAGGGGGCACAATGTGCGAAACCGTGGGCATGGCAAGTGTGGAGTGCACCCAAAGAAATTCAAGGATCATTCGGGTTATCAATCTTTTTTGACAAAATCATGCTTTTGAAGGTCTGAGGTATTGTTTTTTTTTCTCTCTCTCTTGAAGTTGAAAAAAAGGAACAAAACCCCAATCATTTCTGAGCGAAACAGAAAATAATGTTAAGCAGGTCTCTTAACTCAATGGGGATCATTATACGACAGTTTGACTCAATTAGTGAAGTTTTATTGATCTCTTCTTGTTACACATCCACAGTCCACTCTTCCTTTTTTTCACCACTAATGAGATCAGCTGATCAATCAATATTACACAATGACATGAAGAGAGCAAGGTAGGTTCATCACAGATACAAATGGTCCCAATTATTCACTTGCCCTACTTCTGCTAACCCTCCGGTCACATGACAAATAATTTCTGATAGTCTGGCTCGGGTCGGAGAGTTCTCTCCCAGAAAAGCGCAAAATAGGTGCGACCATTTATGTACAAAATATTTGGCTGCTCTACAACACTTGACTCACATATATAAATTATTAGTGAATAATTTCCTTCATTGTCACTCCAAATTATCCTCCTGTTTCAGCGCTTTCAACTTCTACCTCCATTTAAATAGTTTAAATGAAATGAAAATTGTTAACACTATATAACAGATGAAAAATGAAAGGAATCTTGTAGAAATTGGGCTATGTAATCATGAAGGGAAATTATTTATTTATAAATATATTTAAGTGAAGTGTAACGTACACGCAGAGTGGCCAAATATCTTTTTAAAATAATGTTTACTGGCATGAGGTGCGCAATCCTGTAGTCAGACTGATTCTGCACTTTTAGGGGGAGAGAATACTCTAACCCCAGCTGGACAATCTGCCAGGAATCACCCGTTGTGTGGCTGGAGGGTCTGAGGAAGCTTAGAATGCACTCACCCCAACTGGAGCTCGGATGAGCCAAAGTTCTGTGTCCTCGGAGTCCAAGTCCTCATACCACAATCCTCTATGGTTCTTACCAAATCTCTCCAGCTCAAAGTTCTGTGGGCTTTTATATTTCAAGGGTTCTGCTGAGTGTATATCCGGCAGTGGCGACTCTTCCTCCTCGGCATCCGAATGATCAGAATTACTATCATCCTTCTGAAAACTGAAAATCTCCCCTCGATTCGCAAGTCTCATCTCCCAAGACTCAACTGACCCAGGTGACAGTTTTTGTGCTGGAATTTCATCAGTTGGGATCGCATTTCTAGTCTGCTTCAGCGTCTTTGAAATTTCTTCCTGAATACATTTGTTAATCTCCTCATCAGAAGTATCAATGTCCGGACTGTTCTCCTCGATCCTTTCTGGACCTTTGCCTTTCGAAATTTGCTTCTGCTTGGATTTTTTGGGCGATTCCCTCACTACTGTTACTTTTGGTGAATGCTTCAACTTTGTCTTGGGACTTGCCTGTTTTCTTTCCCTTCTTCGCAAGTTTTGTTGGCCCACTTCCACTGAACTCCACTCTGTTTCATTCTTCTTTCCCGACTTTGTTGGCTTTGTTGTTAGTTTCCCTTTTAGTTTTGTGTAGAATTCTTCTGCAGTGGTGCTGTCCGGAGCGTTTTGTGACACACAGGATTTCAATACTGAATTACCGGGAGGTGCTTCCTCGTCTGAATCACTATTTTCTGATTCATTAGAATTTGCTTGAATAACAGTTCTCTCCCTTTTCAAGGCGGAGAACTGCTCAGTTCCCTCCCTTTGAGTACTTGGTTTGGTTTTTTCCTCTTCTGAGTCTTCTTCACTGCTTTCTTCACTTTCCTTATCCTGTTCACCTTTCAATCTCGAATTTCCCGGGACTATAATACCTTGTTTTGGGGAAGAATGGATCTTCAAGTTCTCCGATCTCACTGCAGTCTTTCCCGGTGACAATACTTTTGGACTGTGAATTTTAGTAGAGGCTGCCATGGGCATGTTGCCTCCCTTGGAAGTAATCTTATTTGTCTCAGTGGATGAGCTATGAACTCCATTCTTAAGACTTTCCAAAGTTGGCTGCAATCTGGATTTCTCCTCTTTATTAACTTCAGTTTCCGATTCACTACTTTCCTCTGAATCACTACTCTCATCAGAGCTGCTTTCAGCTGCTTTCTGTTCAGTTGCTCTCTGATTGGCAGCTGTCTGTTGCAACTTTTTGCTGTTAGTTGTAGATTTTGGGGAAGAATCACCGTCTCTTGCTGAATTAACTTTCAACACCTGGGGCGAATTAATTTTCTTTGGACTGAATGGTTTGTCTCTTCGCAGACTGTCGATTGATTCCAGATCTTTAATAAACAGTTTTTTCATCGGAGAAGGTTTTGTGAGTGGTGACATTCCTGATGTATTTCTAGAAATGGAAGCTGGTGTCATAGTCTTGCCGAGTTTACTTTGTGTCAAGGGCATGAGCATTTCGTCTTCAGACTCCTCACTGGATTCTGAATCGAATGGCTCTAAATTCACTTTCTTTGGAGAACTGGATACCACATTTTGACTATTGTTGAAATTCAATGCCTGACTGTCAGGAATAATTTGTACATTGGGAGACACCACCAGCTTACATGCTGGGGACAAGTCACTATCAGTGGCTGAAACAAGTTTTTCTACATTTGTGATTTTCTTTTTCTTCTTCTTTGAGTATGATTTAGGGCTCGTTGGAGGAGGTTTTGAAGAAATTTGGGTGTTGACAACCTCTTTACCACTTGCTGGCAGATCTTTCTTCCCAGTGTCCAGTAATGGTTGAGTGACTTGTGTCAATAAACAAAGATCCTCTAAGGATGAATCACTATCACTGTCAGATCTTGGCAGACTCGGCTTCGGATTAGAGCCAGTAGTAGATTGAGTTAAAAAAGTAACTCGACCTCCATTTTCTTCATCGGTATCACTACTGCTATCTCCTGCTTTATCACGCTTATATTCTGTCGGCTCCACATGCTCAAGATTGACCTGTTCTTGAGCAATTTTCTCATGATCTCGTTTCCGAGAAACAGTTTTGAGACTTCTCCTGTACTGCTTGCTGAGTTTGGAAATGCTAGTGCTGGGACTGATGAGTGGTGCTTTCAAATCTGGAGTTGAAATCTCCTGGCTGCCTTTTGTAGGAACTGGAGTTGAAAGTGTGGTTTCTGGGACCGAGCACTCCTCAACTGCCCCACATGGCTTTTTGCGTTTTTTCTTACATTGCTTACCACTGGCCTCAGTCAATTTAATCCGAGCCGAGGCATCAGCCAAGTCATGAGATTTTTGATGTGAAGAACCTCCAGGAACGGTTGAAGACACTGTATCTGAAGATGTACCACTTTGCTTGAGCTTTTTAGATTTCTTTTTCTTTGAAGCTTTATGGTTCTTGGTCAAACTTGCCTCAGTTACTAATACTGACTGAGAACTTCCTACCTCAGAAGCTTCGATGTTGTTATTTTGACTCTGCAATGTCTGTTGTCTGGAATGTTCTAAAAAAATATGATCGATCTCTAAATCAGACTCACTGTCAGAGTCCATTGGCTTCGTTTGACTCATTTTTGCAGCCTTTGTGATTTTCTGCAGATTTTCACTGCTTCTTGATCCCACTACAGATTTCTGTGTCTTTTGTCGCTTTGCTTTGGATACTGCACTAACAGAATCACAGGATACATCATGGGCCTTTCGTTCGGACGTTTCCGCAGAAAACCTATCCAGCAATGGAAATTGAACTCTGGGAATTTCAGGAGATTCTGAACAACTGTCAGGAACTAAGTCTGACTGGATCACATGATTTGGAGTAGGTGAATATTCTGTAACTTTTACAGAATCCCATGCAAGACTTCCAGAAGGACATGTCGCTGTGAACCTTTTGGACAATTTCTCAATCCTTCTGGGGCTTTTGAAAGCCTGTGACAAATTTTCAATGTCAGAGGGTAAAACAAAGTCATCTGATTCATACCAGGACTGTCTATCAATTGTCTTTGTTACAGAGTCAGCCAAATGGGTCAGATCAACCGTCACATCAGAATCATTCCCACTAACTGTATGCTTCTGCTCTTGTGATTTCTTCACCTCAGGCAACTGTGATGGTCTGAAGAACATAAAATCATTTTTTGCTTTGTCAGACTTCTTTTGCATACCAGCTGCCGTCACTTTGTGCATCTGACACTGCCTGATGCCGCTATTTTATCTGAAATATGTAAGAGAAAGAAATATACAGGCCTTGCTTTCCCATGGGAATCCAAGTCCCGTCACAATCTCCCAAAATAATTAAGTTTCCCACAAAAGTATTACCATCTGTATTAAAATGCTAGCTTTAGATTCCTGTGGATTTCCATAGAGTTACATGTGTAGATTGTGATAATCTGTTTGTATTCCATAATTTTTTTACTAAAAGCAATGCCAGATATAAGTTCACTATCATGTGTATAGAAATAATTTGATTTCAATTATTACAATGTTGCAATATTTTGAATAAATACTAATAGACAAAAACCAGTGAAATATCAGTTCAAGGGTAAAACCATGCTTATGTCAACCAAAGAAAGATCAGTTCAGTGTTGAAACCATGCTTCGTGAACCAAAGAGAAGATCAGTTCAGTTGTGGTGAAACCATGCTACGTTAACCAGAGAAAGATCAGTGCAATGATGAAAGTATCAGTATGAACCAAAGAAAGAGCAGTTCAATGGTGAAACCATTGAGAACCAGAGAAAGATCAGTTCAATGATGAAACATGCTATGTGAACCAAAGAAAGATCAGTGCAATGGTGAAACATACTATGGTAACCTGAGACAGACCAGTTAAATGGTGAAACCATGCTATGTGAAGCAGAGAAATATCAGTTCAGTGGTGAAACCTATGGTAGCCAGAGAACCATCAGTGGCACTGTGCCATGGTCAAAAAATGGAATGTGAACCAGGGAAAGATGTGTTCAATGATAAAAAAAATGCTATGTGAACAGAGAAAGATCAGTTCAATGATGAAACCATGCAGAGAAGCAGAGAAAGATCAGTTCAATGATGAAAATATGCTAGGGTAACCAGAGAAAAATCAGCTCAATGATGAAACAATGTTATATATGTGAACCAATGAAAGATCAGTTCAATGGTGAAAACATGCTGTGTGGATCAGAGAAAGATCAGCTCACGGGTGAAACCATGTTATATATGTGAACCAATGAAAGATCAGTTCAATCGTGAAAACATGCTGTGTGGACCAGAGAAAGATCAGTTCACTGGTGAAACCATGTTATATATGTGAACAA
Source organism: Hanleya hanleyi (assembly GCA_036873755.1). Classification (NCBI taxonomy): domain Eukaryota; kingdom Metazoa; phylum Mollusca; class Polyplacophora; order Lepidopleurida; family Hanleyidae; genus Hanleya; species Hanleya hanleyi. Next base: position 104,424 of record JAVTVY010029947.1, read on the forward strand.
TGAAAGATCAGTTCACTGGTGAAACCAAGCTATGTTAACCAGAGAAAGATCAGTTCAATGCTGAAACCATGCTATGTTAACTAGAAAGAAGAGATCCGTTGAACGGTGGAACCATGCTATGTTAACCGGAGAAAGATCATTGCAATGGTGGAACATACATGTAGGGGAGACCGGGGCTGGTTGGAACATTTTTTATAAAAAGTGACTACATGTAGGTCAAAAGTTTTATCTGAAACAATGCCCAAAAAGCGTGTATGTTTAAAAACAAAAGACCGTTTTTTTATTCCACGGGGCTGGTTGACTAAACCTCAGGGTAAGTTGGACTACATGTTATGTTTTAAGCATCAATGCACAGCTGAAGCCAAACATTTGTTTTGTTTCACAAAGACAAATGGTAACTTTAATTTGCATAACCCAGATCTAAAAAAAAAAGCTTGCTGCTCGACCAAATGATGTCGCATAAGGTTCGAGGGAAATATTATCATGCCTCTTCAGAAAACCAGTGACCCGGTCAACCCCGGTCATGTTGGTGTCTCCCTGTCAACCCGGAATGGTTTTGCTAATATTTGTAACAAATATAGCAATTTAATGATTTAGCAATTGATAGCAATTGGTTGGATCATGTTCCAACTTACCCCAGCTTCAGTGTTCCCACTAGCCCCAACTCCACCTTCGTTATTGATCAAGATCAAATTTAGATAACAAAAGCTGACCAGTCCAAACAAAAACACCTGTTTAAAGATTATCCTTATCTTGTATCTCTCCAAACAAATGTTCCTCAAAATATCTTGATGTTTGTGTTATAAAGAAATTATTTGAGATGTGAAATATTTAGTTAAACAGGGCAAAAATAAAGAAAGGTGACCTCTGATGTGCACATGTGTTGGATCCAAAGCAATTAAAAATGGCTGCATGCACACTGCTTGATCTCAAATTACCACATGAACTATGATGTCACCAGTGGAATATTTTAGGAGATATCTGCAAAGTTCCTACCTACCCCTAGGTCCAACCAGCCCCGGTCTCCCCTACTATGGTAACCAGGGAAAGATCAGTTCAGTGGTGAAACCATGCTATGTTAACCAGAGAGAGATCAGTTGAATGGTGAAACCATGCTATGTGAACCAAAGAAAGATTAGTGCAATGGTGAAACCATGCAATGTTAACCTAGAGATCAGTTGAATGGTTAAATCATGATGCTATGTGAACCAAAGAAAGATCAGTACAAGGGTGAAACCATGCTATGATACATGTAACTAGAAAAAGATCAGTTGAAGGTGAAACCATGCTATGTGAACCAGAGAAAGTTTCTGTACAATATACCGGTACCTGTTTTCCGCAGCTGCCGGTCATGTCATCTTGTAGACGCCTCTGTTCTAGCCATTGTGTGTTGATTTCAGTCATACGACACCGAACACGCTTGCCAACAGAAAATAACCTTGCCATACGTTATATTGTTCCAGAAAAATATGGACACCATTGACAATTTCAATAGAGTTGCTGAGGTTATTTAGTCCTACACTGTTCACATTTCACTCAACTGCCCGAGACCCCAAAGGTCATGTGGGGTGTCATGAAACTGAAATAAACATGGAATGGCTAGAAAATTGGAGACGTCTTCACACAGTGGTGCACACAGACACAGTTAAGGGTACAACCAGTGAAATGAATTAACAAATTATGTATCTCAGTGAGGTAGATGGAAGAGATCGACCGTAAATTTGTTGTAGCGAAATTCGAATGCCACATTTTCCAATATGCTCGAGCAACTTTGGCTTTTGGAATAGGTTCTCCCCACAGGACATTTTCCCAACTGGACATTTTCCCCACTGATCATTTTCCCTTTTGCACATCTTTCCTACCCGGTACCATATAATTCTGTAAGTTTGGGAAAAGATTTATTTGATAAATATTCAAAGATTTATGGTACAGAAGACCTAAGCTGGGAAAAGTACAAAACAAACAATAATAATAAAATGCAACATCCAAACTGAGAAGAGTACAAATCAAACAACAAAGTGCCACAGGGTTAAAATATATACATAATCATTATGAATACATGTATATGCTGGCGGGTACATCTGTGCGGGAAGATTTTGCGTGCTGGTATGCAACATATAGGCCTATATAAGGTAATAAATTCTTGACATACGAGTATGCAATATTATAGATATACATGTACGTTATGTACAATTACATCAGAAGAATTGTCAGAAGGATACAATATTTAGTCATCAGAATAACTTTTACAAGTGAAGTGTTGTCTACCCTATAATGTTGGTGGCTAATACATCTCAATTTAGCACTGGGCCTTGTGATCACTGGTAAAGTGATGTGCATATAGTATTTATGAGTGCCGCATGACTGCAAAACATATGATAGACAAATTTGTCAGTATCGCACCATGCCAGGAAATTTGGTTCAATTGTAATTACTTTAGAATACAAAATTTCTCTGTTTTGCGCAAATTGTTGGCAAATCAACACAAAGTGCATCTCATCCTCAATGGAATTACAGGTCTGAGCCACAGGTATCTCGGGCCTTTTATGTCGACCAGTTTCGATTTTAAGTTTGTGGTTACAAACTGTCTTGCAGCAGGATTTGTACAGAGCTGCAGGTAAGGCTCAAATTCAATATTTTGCTTGAACAATCGGTAACTTCTCATTTTATTTCTGGAATCATCTGAGGCATCCACATTTATAGAGTTGAGAAACTTGTCTGTGAAATAATTCTTTAGTCAAGACTTAATTATGGTGCACTGTGTGCAGTCTAAATTTCTTATACCAAGTTCCTTATCTAGGAACACTTGTAGTATGAAAAGCCAGCTGCATTTCTTCTTACATAATAAGATCTGTTCTTGTTGATCCACTGATAAGCTTGGCATAATGCATAAGCAAAGTCACTCCGAATAAAGTAAAAAAAACGCATATTGACAGTCTCAATATTTCGACAAAGTTATATTTGTCACCATCAGAAGAAATGTGATCTGTTCTTGGAAGGCATAGTATAAAAATTTGTCTGTGGGCTGAGAAATATATTTACAAAACTTCACAGCTCGTAGAGCAATATCGTTTCTAAGGGGCAGTCTTAATTCAGCTTGTGTACCCCAATTATGAGTGGTTCTATGTTAGTTCAATCATGAACGTCGCTCGCATAGTTCAATCATGAACGTCGCTCGCATGGGCTTACAGACAGATGGGAGTAAGCCCATGCGAGCGACGTTCATGATTGAACTAGTTCTATGTAGAACATGTTTACAAAATCTGTACTTTTCAATAGGGGAGGTGTCCAGATTCTTGCAGAGGAGACTATCTACACTACACCCCAGCTCCATATAGCTACACTACACCCCAGCTCCATATAGCTACACTACACCCCAGCTCCATATAGCTACACTACACCCCAGCTCCATATAGCTACACTACACCCCAGCTCCATATAGCTACACTACACCCCAGCTCCATATAGCTACACTACACCCCAGCTCCATATAGCTACACTACACCCCAGCTCCATATAGCTACACTACACCCCAGCTCCATATAGCTACACTACACCCCAGCTCCATATAGCTACACTACACCCCAGCTCCATATAGCTACACTACACCCCAGCTCCATATAGCTACACTACACCCCAGCTCCATATAGCTACACTACACCCCAGCTCCATATAGCTACACTACACCCCAGCTCCATATAGCTACACTACACCCCAGCTCCATATAGCAGGATGCCAGGGTTTAATCAATGATTTGTAGAGATGATAAGTTAAACAAATTTTGGCACAAATTATTCAGAACACAAAGCGGACTTCTTTTTTTTTCATTTTTTTCCCCCCAAAAATAGCTGAATCAGTTTTGAAGATCCATGATCACATCAAAAACAAGAGCCCAAGGGGCTTCAACATACGCCCGTATATCTGGAATTACACTGGTCTGAATAATGGCCTTGATCCGAATTGGTACCTAGCAATTCAGAGAAAGGTCTACGATTTTATGCTTCTGAGAATGTTACATACATCACATCTTATATTGATAGAATGATAAACTAAAATGGGCTGAACTCTTGGTAACTAGGTGACCTTGAAACAAGAGTCGAGAGCTCACATATCCCACACTGAAATCGACAATAGTCAAACACAAGAAAATAGTAGTTTTCTATCCAAATGGATTCCTTTCACTCAGGCGAGAACATTTTCCATGAAGGTAGAAAGTGATGAAGTAAACCTTTGTTCTTGAGTTAATAAACAGGTATAAAGTTCATAAAGGACCCCTCTCCCCATTAAATTAGTAAATGTATGGTTTTTATTTCACAACAATTGAAGTAAATGTAGCCATTTCTTACATGTATCAAACATGAGAGACAACTCCACAGGTATATACATGTAGGGGAGACAAGTCTGAATATTCCAACCTAACACATATAGGCAGCTAAACTTGACTTTTGACAAATTGATCTCTCTTTGCAATGCGAGTAAGCTATACCCACAGTTTGGTATCAATCCATACCTTGAAACTAGAGATATCGCATGGACAACTAATGTTAATGGGTGAATGGACAGAATGCAACATCGCATTACATGATCTCGTCTTCGACAGGTATATGAAAATGTGACTTTTAATGATTTCTTGAGTTTGGGGTCACAGTGACCTTGATCTTTGACCCACATTTTGGTATGTAACACATCATGTCCCTCTAATGTATCTACTGGCACAAAAAGGTTATTTTTAATGATTTCAAATTTTTGGGTCACAGTGACCTTGACCTTTAATCTTGACCTACATTTTGGTACACGACACATGTCTTCCCTCAATATCTCAATCATCTTCACAAGTCCAGGTAAATCCTAAATCCTTGGAGAGGGTTTACCTTGACATTTTTGGTCTTTCGAATGAATTCTTGAGTCGACGCCTCCATTATACAATCTCATACATTTCAGCCACCACGCTTGTTTTGAATAAGCATGTCGGTATCCCAAGCTTGCGGTTTTTGCTTTGACTTCCGATGTTGATTTCAACTTGACATCAAAGCAGTCGAGTCCGCAATGAAATTCAATCCTGTCATATCTCATACCTAGCAGCGGATTGGCCTAATCAACTGGCTTAGCGCGTTCACTGATTGGGTTGATTTAGAGGAAACCTCTTGATCTATTTATATCCAGAACTCATATGGGTAACTAACCAAGCCAGTGTATCGATCCTAACAGATCGATCGATACACTGACTCGCGAGGATGTGTATCAATGGACACAAAAAATCATGATTTTTAACAATTTCATGATTTTGGGGGTCACAGTGACCTTGACCTTCGGCCTTGACCTACATTTTGGTATGTGACACATCGTGTCCCCCTCATGTATCTACTGACACAAAAAAACAGTTATTTTTAATAATTTCCTGATTTTGGGGTCAGTGACCTTTGACCTTCGACCTTGACCTATATTTTGGTATGCGACACCTCGTTTCCCCTATTGAATCCACTCACAAAAAATTAGACTTTTTTAATGATTTCCTGATTTTTCCGTGACACTGACCTTTGACCTCTGACCTCGACCTACATTTTGTATGCCACACATCGTTCCCCCCTAGGGCATCCACTCACCAAAAATTAGAACTGTAGATAGAAAACTGTCAATGATCAATGATTTCCTGATTTTAGGCAACAGTGACCTTTGACCTCTGACCTTGGCCTCAATTTTGGTACGCGACACATCGTCTCCACCTAGCGTATCCACTGACAAAAAATTGTAACTGTGGATAGAAAACGTTCACAGATATAGACCGGACACGAACACTTCAGTGATTTCCTGTTTTTTAGGCCAGTGACCTTTGACCTCTGACCTTGACCTTCATTTTGGTACGCGACACATCGTCTCCCCGTAGGGTATCCACTCACCAAAAATTAGAACTGTAGATAAAAAACTGTCCCAGATATAGACCGGACACGAGGGACGGACAGACGGACACACGGACGGACGGATGGACGGACGGACGGACGGAAACCGCCATCACATAATACGTCCGCCTTTTGGCGGGCGTATAAAAATCAGAGCTGCCAAGTTATGGTACCGGTATCGGAATTCCATGAGACTTTCTTCTGTAATTTGACATCTCTATTTACTCTGTGTTAAATATCTGGATTAAACTCCTTGAGACTCCCATTTATCCCATGTTATTTTCGGAGAATATTCTCCGTGAGATCCAACAGGGAGAAAGGATCTATTGTGGGAGAGATCAACCTACAGTGAGGTCCTCTCAACAGGTCCGGGAAATCCCACGAACTCGCGTATATACGTCAGTTCGCATATATAGGTCAACTGACCATTGAGTGATAGGCCAGTTAGCCTATATATTTCGTTGTCGAACGAACATTCCTCGCTCACTGAAAAATGATCTCAAAGTGCAAGATGGTATGTATGTGAGAGACACTTGGAGTTGTACTCTAACTAACCTGCATATTGGTGACAAATACTTTTACGGCATGTCTCTGAAACGAATTGACTAAAATAGACCCCCAACTTACCATTTCCCTCATTCTCGTACTTACGTTCATCTATCTGCATCAGATTTTCACAAAAATCAACGGAGCGTTTACATCATCTTTCTCTATTGTGGGCGCAGCCATTTGCAAAGACAGGGCCGCGTGCAACGCGAGAAAAGCGTGCAGCGGTTTTCTGCAGTCATATTCCTGCTAAGTCCGTTATCCGCATTAGGGAACTTCTCATATTTTGCATGTCGTACAGCTTTTGTTTTTCGAAGTACAAAGTATGAGAAGTTCCCTAATGCGGATAACGGACTTAGCAGGAATATGACTGCAGAAAACTGCTGCACACTTTTTCTCGCGTTGCACGCGGCCCTGTCTTTGCAAATGGCTGCGCCCACAATAGAGAAAGATGATGTAAACGCTCCGTTGATTTTTGTGAAAATCTGATGCAGACAGATGAACGTAAGTACGAGAATGAGGGAAATGGTAAGTTGGGGGTCTATTTTAGTCAATTCGTTTCAGAGACATGCCGTAAAAGTATTTGTCACCAATATGCAGGTTAGTTAGAGTACAACTCCAAGTGTCTCTCACATACATACCATCTTGCACTTTGAGATCGTTTTTCAGTGAGCGAGGAATGTTCGTTCGACAACGAAATATATAGGCTAACTGGCCTATCACTCAATGGTCAGTTGACCTATATATGCGAACTGACGTATATACACGAGTTCGTGGGATTTCCCGGACCTGCTCAAGGGAGCACAATTCTAAGATAGTGGGAGCATTCTGTGACTACCTGGGAAAGACCTACCCTCCCTAGAACATGTATTTAAATTAGTCGCATCAGCTGTGCCACCCGAACAAGGATTGTAAATAACATTACCATGTTTCTCCAGTTCATAATGTACATGTACATATTATTTCTATATACCTTATCAATATCACTGTATATACATGTATGTCTTTTTTCCCCCTACTCTGCATCAATGAGTCGGAGAACACGTATTGATCGATCGAACACCGCCCGCCGCCTACTTTCTCAAGCATAAGAGAACAAATAGCATTTTGGGAATATAGCACCATGTGATTTTTTCTTGTAGCACCAGTGGAAAATACTCACCGAGTTAAGAGTGGATTTACAGATAAACAACAACAACAACAAGATCATAGCAGATTTCTTGAAACTCACGGAAGTTCCGGGAGACTTGGCAGATCTGAAAAATATATTCCACCCCTTTGGCGATTTAAAAAAAAATGATACAGTTTACTAAACATGAAAATGATTGTAACCAGTCATGATAATGGTTATTTTTTTGCCAAAATTTGTTAGCGAACTTATAAATCTTTTCACAAACTCGTAAAATTATAGGGTGTGTAAAAATATCCTGTTGGGAAAATCTCCAGTGAGGAGAAAAAAAGACATCCAGTACTGATTCAATGAGGTGATTATGGAGTGTGGGATTTTCAACACTTATAGTGCCAATGCACACAGCCCCCTGCACAACTGCCAATTGCACATTGTAAAGTATTTGAAATGTAACATCCCAAGGTCATGAGGTACAATATTCCACAAGCCCAGGCCTTACATATGTCTGCAATTTTGCAGGGAACCCAGAATAAAGTTTACTGTGTGGTTCATGTGCCAAAAGCACATGCAAATGTCTCCGTGCAGTTCACGCTCCTAGCATTGAAACTGCCAATGAAATACTCTGAAAGGAGAGTGAGTACGGAGAATTACAATCGGATTAAAAGCTGCACACGAGGCAAATATGGAAAAAAGACAATTGTTTGAATACAATTGAATCATATAGCAGTGATCAAAAATACTATAAATATCAGTTGAAGTAATAACGCGAACAATAACATCGCGAGTTGAAACTATGAAGTCAAACTATGGGATGGAGATGATAAAAACTTGGTGGTCGTTAACAATTTTTCTTTTTTTATATCCGGATTATATAGCAAGTGTTGAATTTGATTTTCTCTATTAACCCTTCGGCCTTGACACACTTATTTTGTAACTTGAGAAAGCGAAGAAAACAAGTTAGGCCGCTTGACAGTCACCAGGTCACAGATCATGTCTAGTCGAAAGTTTGTGTTCTTTTAGAAATAATTGAACATCAGAAATAGTTCTCGTTCAACAAGAATGTTCGAAAGATGAAGGTAGGTGTGACATTTAACATTTTCATGACAATCCGTTTGGCATAAATTTTCGACACAGTTGTTCAAAATTATGGGGGAGAGGGAGAGGATCTTATGGACTGATGGATGGCGAAGTGTACGCAAATGTCCGTACCACGTTCAAAATATGTATCATAATCTGATCATCGCGGGTAGCTGTTTTAATGTACCGGTATTGTTAGTACTGGTACTGAATCTGTTTGACCACCTCCATCCACCACTCCAGAACTGGCAAGGTCTTTTATATAGGTAAGATTATAGAATAAAATTATTTTATTGCAAACAGAATTTTGTTATTACGGTAATCTCTCCAATAATTTGTACACATTAAAACACACTAATAGGAGCTAGTTTCAGAAATATTCTGTCAATAATCTGTTGTTGTTGTTGTTTATCTGTAAATCCACTCTTAACTCGATGGGTATTTTTCACTGATGCTACAAGAAAAAATCACATGGTGCTATATTCCCAAAAATGCTGTTTGTTCTCTTATGCTTGAGAAAGTAGACGGCGGGCGGTGTTCGATCGATCAATACGTGTTGTCAGACTCATAGATAAAAAAAGGATAAAGCAGCAGCTCACCAAAACACGTCCGTCCGCTCCCACCGCCCGCCACTTGCTCTGATTGTTCAGAACTGTTCACATGAAGCCACATCATAATCTCTGAGGCCACTGTGAAGTAATTGTTTGTTTCTCGTAACCTTGCTTGTAAAAATACACATGCTGAGTGCGATAATTATTAACCAATTGTATACAAATATGAAGAATATGAGCAAGTTTTACTCATGAAAATGTAAATCCCTCATGGATTTTAATTATTTGCCTTCAAAATATAGATGAGGGCTGGTTAAGGAAAATGAACCATTAATTATCAGCGGCCTGAAGTACCTACTGCATATTACCGCATATTCTTGCCAGGTGGGAGACTGAAGGGCAGGTTCACGCACATGCGTTTTTCATGAGAGCCAGCAACGCCACCATCTCGGGATGCTTACTTGCACTAAAATGCTAAAATTATTCTAACAACATTTATTGTATGAAGTTTTTTAACTATTGAACTGGTACTAAGACAAAATACTCTGGCGTTACTGGCTCTCGTGGAAAAACACATTTGCGTGAACCTGCCCTTCAATCTCAATCCTGGCGTGAGTATGCGGTAAAATGCGGTACTTCTGGGATTACGATGTAAATAATCTAAAGTGTTTGGATTACTAGAGAGATCGTAACTTTATAACTTTTCATATTCTGAAAATATCCTGTTATGTGGCCAGTATTGTTTTGCTTGAAAACAAAAATTTTAAGGACAACTACTAACTAACATTATAAAGGTCTTCTCTTCCCTTATTCAAGAAGGTATTTGGAGATTTTGGATTGGAGATTTGGCAAACCAAAATTGACAAAGTTGAGAAGAAATGAGAGGTCAAACATTGAAAATGGCCGAGTGAAACCAGAGATAAACACAGACAAATGTGGTCAAAAAAATATGATTTTTCTATTGAATTTTGACGTTTTCAAGCCAAGGAAGCAGCGGACAGCACATTGTCTTACAATAAAACCTAATTCTTTATGCTGTTCTATTGATTTTGCTATAAAACTGGAACAAATAACACTGAAGTATGCATTGTAGAGATAGGGTTCCTATGTTTTCCTACACATCTTGTACGCAAACACAATTTCTAGCATTCCAAAGACAACATGTACAAATTTTAACAGTTCGCAGGGAATTGATCGTCAGCAGGTCACTTTCACCAGGGGAAATAATCGGTGAAAGGGTTAAGCAGAAGAATCATGCAATAGAATATTATATATATAGCGGGAAGGGTCAATATATATTCAGCATTTGATGTGAATATACCCATGATCATTCACTATGAAGGATGTGCAGTGTCTGGCATGTAGGCTGTTCTTCTCACGAAGTGAGACTGAATAGGACCATCCCGAGATCGAACTCCCCAGCCGCAAAAGGCGCGAAATGATGTCATTGCCCATGTGAGGTTAAGCTGAGATTAGGCATTGAACTCTTCTATTCACATTGGCAATGCTGTATTATTTTATTCAGGGACTTTCACAGGTGAGGCCTTCTGTTTGCAAATACCTATTTAACTCAAAGTTTTTTAGGTTTTAAGTATTTTGAAAGCCATTTTGATGCATATTTGCGGTATTGCCAATGTTAAAGCATTGTCCGGTGCCTAACCTTGGCCCGACGTCTCATGGTTAATGACATTGTTTTGCGTCTTCCACCGCTAGAGTTCCATCTGTCCTGTTGGTTATTGTTTCCAAAATGTATGGTAAGGTCTCCAATAATACAGTCAGTAGGACAGATGGGTGTAGCAATAGGACAGATGGACAGTCCTTAAAACTCCTGGACAAAGTCCTTAAAACTCCTGGAGTATAATTGCTAATCTGGAAAGTCCTGGAAAATGCTTAAAAATGAAGTTAAACTCCCGGAAACACTGAGCTTACACTTTAGTCTTCTGGGAGAACCAGCAATCTGATGCCATGCGTTAGTGTGCGAAATTTGTTAATGGACTTCGTGAATTGATCATCTTTGTTGCAAGTTATTGTACTAAAGACTCATGGAAAATTTATATTATTGACCTGGAAAGTCCTGGAAAACTCTTGGATTTTTACCCCTAAGGGTATTGTCGTTGTCATGTACGTCCGTCTGTCTGTCACACCTTTCTCGTTACCAAGATATCTTTAGAACGACTTACCCTAGGCACACCAAACTTGCCGTGCACATCCATATGCTCGTGACCCAGAACCCTATTGAATCTGGACCCGATTGGTTGGAAACTTTGGCGGCCATCTTTAATTTATGCGAAACCATCACAGCTTTCTCGTTTACCAAGATATCTTTAGAACGACTTACCCCAGGCACACCAAACTTTCGCTGCACATCCATATGCTCATGACCCACAACTCTATTGAATCTGGACCCGATTGGTTGGAAACTTTGGCGGCCATATTTAATTTATGCGAAACCATTGATCTTGTGTATCTCAGGTACCATTTCACTGTTCAGTGTGAAACTTGGTATAGATCATCGATGCATCAAGAAACTTCAAGGGAATGACCAAACCAGTTTTCCTGATTCGGTGGAAACCTTGGCGGCCATCTTTAAGTTATGCAAAATCTTTAATGATATATATCTCTGATACCATTCAAGTGTTCTATACGAAACTTGGTATACAGCATCGATGTATCAAGAGACCTGCAATGTATAACCACATCAGTTCCTCTGAGTGGCGGGAAGGATGGGCGACCATCTTTAATTTATGCGAAATCGTTAATGATCTCTATCTCTGATACCGTTCAAGTGCTCGATGTAAAATTTGGTATACATCATCGATGCATCAATAGACTTACGATAAATGACAGTTCCGGTTTTTCTGATTGGGCGAAAACCTTGGTGGCCATCTTTAATTTATGCAAAATCTTTAATGATGCATATCTTTTATACCATTTCAGTGTTGTATATGAAACTTGGTATACAGCATCGATGTATCAAGAGACTTGCAATGAATAACCACATCAGTTCCTCTGAGTGGCGGGATGGATGGGCGACCATTTTTAATTTATGCAAAATCATTAATGATCTCTATCTCTGATAATGTTCAAATGATCGATGTAAAATTTGGTATACATCATGGATGCATCAGGATACTTAAATGTAATGAATACCGGTTTCTCTAATTGGACGGAAACCTTAGAGGCCATATCTAATTGCAAATTTTTTCATAATCTGTATATTTGTCACTTGACATCTTGGTGTTCCTGAAATCTTGGTTCAAATTGAATACATTATGAATGGCTGGCGCCCAGAGCCGAGGGGTTTTCAGATGCGCAGCTTCGTATTTCCTACTGTAAGTGTACACTACGCACAGAAACTAACCTTCATGGATCCCCGACCGGTCGGCAGCGGGTTCGGAGCCGGTTCACGGCCGATGCACGGCCGATCCACGGCCTATGCGCAACCGGTTGCGGGGCCGATAAGCTGAGGCTTCAAAGTTGAAGGTGGACGAGTCGCGACCGGTCCCGTCCGGTCGCGACCTGTCCCGTCCGGTCCCGTCCGGACGCGCCCTCTTTATTGTGGTAAAGGGTTGTGCCTTACGAAGTTGAAATTTCATAGTGAAAGGTAGACGATCTACGACCGGTCCCGTCCGTGTATATTGTCGTAAAAATCAATGAAGTTTTCCGTGTGTGGTCTTGCGTGTGTTGTTTTATAGTACATAATCTCCATCGGTCATGATGTATATATGAAATATAACGTGATATTGTTACGGTCTATTCTGTTATCATGAACGAACATAAATATTATGAACATTATTTCCCGTTTACGAAAGATACCTTACGAAATGGGGCGGAACCATATATACGGTAATACGAAAAAATAAAAATAAATAACATTAATAGCTATATCATTCGCACCACTGAGGTCGGCAAGCTATACTGCAAATGTCCTAATCGTATTGTAATAAATGGAAAACCCGACACCGAAAATGCTATGTTAGAATGCCAGTTAATAGTTTAAAATAAAGTATTGTTGTTGGTTATAAGAATTTTTCATTGTACTGATTCAGGTACTAAACCCGTGTTCATTTGCTCATTTTCAGCCAACGAACACTGCGACCATCCAGTTTAACAAGATTATTAGCCCGGGAATAAATATAAAAGAATATGCTATTTAATGCCTTCAAATAATTTTTTCAATCTTGAGCAAGAATGATCAAGTATTCGGTTTAGCATGTATCTTTAAACGGACTGTCGGAATAAAAACTTCTAATTCCCTGTAGTCAATGTACACGGTCCACTAAAAGCTATATAAAATTGAAACAGATTGGTTTGTGCAATTTTTATTGACAATTATAACTTAGTGTAGTGTTACCCTACATGATAGATGTTCTTTTAATATCGATGAATATATTTGAACACATCTGACGCGTCTTAATGAATACCCTCGATAAGCCTCATTTTGTGCACATAAAATTCCCCCCAGTCGAGTCTTTTCCCCAGTTGAGCCCCGACAGACAGCGGCAACTTCAAACGCAAATTAGGTCGACTGTTCTATTTTTAGGCCCGATTCTCCATGCAGATTCCCTTCACACATTGAGAGCATGTGACCGGTATCCATTATTTGCGAGACAGTCTGCACGTATCTTTCTGAAGACTCGTCAAGCCATTTTATTAATTTATTTTGGGAGGGTGTCAAAAGTTTTGACGTTCAAACTGGGAAAGCGCGTCAGAAAATGCCCGCCTATACCCAGTCTTTTTCTCCCAACAAACGAACGTCAGAGAATGAACACCACCCCGTCAGAAAACGGTGCGTCAGAAAAGATTTTTTTCGAACGTTCAAATTAGAATGACATGGATAGCCGTCAGAATTCGCTGACAGTACAGCAATCGTATCGAAGGAGATTCAGAAGACACTCGAAGAGGTAGCACTTTTAAGACTAAGTTCTACATTTATTTTTGCATGAGCTCTCAGACGAAGTCTTAAAAGTATGTATAGATTTCTTTACAGCATAAGATGTGATTGACAATGTACATTCGAATACGTGTACGTTGGTTTTTGTCAAGGCGCAATTAAATTCATTGTCATAGAAATGGCTTCATATCTCAGAGAGCAGTTTCACTAATATTACGCAGTCTAGTCAAATTGTTTAGAATCTGGATTCTCTATATGAACGATAACTGTACGATACTTATATATAAAATGTATCTGCCCTGTCCGTATTTTATCTGCTTGCATAATGTTATCACTTTTCATGACGCTGAATAATTCAGACTTCACGAAAATAACGAGGATCGATCTGCATTATCCCCAGACTTAGAGACATATGTTTGTTTCTTCCCATTACAATCAGCTTTATATTAGATTTGAGAAAACATGTTTGTTTCTTCCCATTACAATCAGCTTTATATTAGATTTGAGAAAACATAATTTTATATGCTTTTTATTTGGAAAGAAATCTTTCGCGACTAAATGAATAAATGCTTTCACCAAGGTCCGCGTGCTCACGGAAGCAACAACAATTGCAGGGAACTTCCCGGTCTTCAATTTCACATTCTGGTTTTCTGGAGGAAAAAAGAAAGGTATTATGCAGGGATTTCTTCCAATGAAGATCTGTATATTATTTGTATTCCACAATATGATCCGTCATGAAGACGACTGTAAAACTGTCAATATTCTTTTGGTTGATATATCGGAAGAAAATGTTATTCAAAATTTTTGACTATTTTATTTACTATTATTATTTTTTTTCGGACAACTATTTATCTGTGCTTTCGTTATCCGGCACTCTTCACGTTCATCAGACCTTTCCCGATAGATATTTTTTAGTACTATGTGAATATTTAGCAATACTGCTGAACTAAGTTCCTGTTTTTGTTATATTTCAGATACTCGCGAGTGATTTGTTCTTCGTGTTGCTTTTGTTCTGTTTGTTGTTTAAATCGTTTTGTTATTGTTTAAATCTTTTGTTAGTCTTTGAAATGTTAGCTTTCTTGGTATGAGAGTTAAAACAATTATCTCTAGTTTACAATTTCAGTATTTCCGAAATTATGTTACTGCATGGCACAGCGAAAGTTCTGTCTTTCTTGAGTTTTTCAGTCGTTTACATTTTTTCTAATTTTTTTTTGACTATAACTGCATGTATTCATCTGTCTATAACTACTGCCTACGAATTAAGGTAAGTAATGTCATTGTGGGTGGTCATGCAGCGACAGATGACTGAGGAAGACAGCAAGTCCACACCGCCAAGGTGACAGAGGAAGACGGCAAGTCCACACTACCAAGGTGACAGAGGAAGACAGCAAGTCCACACCGCCAAGGTGTTACAAGAATACTGACCAGCATACGGATTTGATATTTTTGGAACATCATGATGTCTTTCCGCCATCACTGAAAACTGTTGGCCACTTCTCTGTTGCAGGAAACTATGTGTATGTCACAGGCCTTCAAAACAAGAGGGTTTTTTTTTGGGGGGGGGGGAGTGGGAGAGGGGCTGGTGTTAGGGTGAAGTGTCCAAATATGGGGTCATACCCCCATGCTTTATATAAAAATACACACAAGGTTTGAAACGCATTTTGGGTGAAACGAGAAATAAACGGTTTACCTCCAAACAACGTACATCAGAATATTCTACAACTGTATATTCCCGTCGTTAAATTAGTAAATTTGTGCAATTTTATACCTTTGCCGGGCGATTGAAAATCTTATGTAACTGTCCGTTCATTCAAGCACACAGAGATGATGGCTTGCTTATTTCTCAATTCTGATTGGTCAGCTGATCAGTGTGTGACCTCTCTTGTTGAAGGCGTGTCGCGACTGACCAATCAGAACTGAGAAATAAGTGGCCCATCATCTCTGTGTTCCGGAATGAACGAACTTTACGTTGGATTTTGAATCGCCAGGCAAAGGTATAAGATTGCACAAATTTACTAATTTGACGATGGGAATATTTAGAGTGACACTTGTAGAATAAGCTTATGTATTTTGTTTGGCGGTAAACCGTTTCACCCAGTGCGTTTCAGACATTGAGTGTGTTTCAATATAAAGCATGGGGTTAAGTATAGAGACCCCATATTTCGACACTTCACCCTAACACCATCGCCCATATCCCCCCCCCCCACCCCAAAAGGGCCTGTGGTTTATACTTTGAATTGCCTTTTTTGAATTTGGTGCTAATACCGTTATATGGAATATGAAATAGGTTTTTGGATTATGGACGCGGATATTCTTTAATGGACAAAGGTTGAATTATAAATGACGGACCAGACGCTTGTAATTATAAATTCCTTTTCGTAATTACAGTCTGAATTGCATCAGCCTATACGGAGCCGCGACTAGGTTAAGTCCAAGGAGATTGGTCTCCAACCCACAGAATATTGGCTCCATCGACATACCCGTGTTCCTCGACTCTATAACCCACGACACTGATTCCGAAAACTCGAAGGCAAATTAGTAGAATAATTAAAAAAAAAATGCATCTGCCCTTTCATCGGTAAGCGCTATCGTCAGTAATTATGCTCATCAAATGTGTTTACTGAGGGAAAAGCAAAAGCAGCCGGTCATTGAATACAGGACCTCATCCCAGATATCGGACATCTATACATGAATTCCACGAAAAAGCGGACATCGGCGGCGGCCGCCTCGGAGCACGTTTGAAAGTGGGGGGAGGGGGCTGAACTCTATATCGGCCATGTTAAATGCTGGACTGGTGTTATCTAACATAGAACTTATAACATTGCAGTCTCAAAAAGTGGGCCCCCCCTCCCGTTCCGCGGCCCATAAAAACAGCCCTTTTTCGCATAAAATTCATTCTATCGTGGATCATATTATAGCATGCGGTTTTTCCCTATTGGCTTCCTTTGATCTCCGGGAACACGTCAATAACACAGATGTGTTTTAATCGCGAAAAAAAATTCCCGCAATTTTTGAACGTGAAGAACTCAGGAAATTCGAAATTGTCAAGGAAGAAAAGTTTTGCATTTTACTGAAAACTACTACTTTGAAACATCTGTAGAAAAGATATGCATGTGACGGGAACTGTATACCTTGGTGAAAAATAAGAGTTCAGAGTTTTAATTTTATAAGTAGGCCAGAAGTGATAAATTCAGCATAGGAATTTTTTTTTGTTGAGAAAATGTGTAATTAATAAAGCTCTTTTATCGAGAAGATTTAAAAAGCGCACTCGTGATTCCGTCACGAATTTTTGGTGTTTGACTAGATTTAACCCCTGTGATGACCCAATCGCGTTTTTCTCAACGAGGAAAATCCTTGGGTACTGTATGTTATAGTAGGAGATGTCATATAAGAATAATCAGATTGAAACAGAGCAGCAAAAAAATAGACAAGCAACTCCAGTCCAGAGTCATGTCCATTTCAGGTGATTCCGTCACGAACATTTCGAGGCATGATTTACTGAAAAAGCTGG
>JAVTVY010029948.1:0-12128 GCA_036873755.1 Hanleya hanleyi
GGCCTGCCCGACGACGCTTAGGTCAAACCGAGCAAAGATGACACTTTCTGAAATGGCCGCTTTTGATTGGACAAGAATACGTCTAACGGACAGGAACGACTAGGACAGATGTAAATGGTGGCTTCTGATTGGGGAAGAGTCTCTTTTGAGTTGTAAACATACCCAACGCGGCTCCCCCAGCGTGGGTATGATGTAACATTGGGGAAAATAAATTATATGAAAAAAAAAAAATTGTTGTTGTCTCAAGTGTCATCCTTGTTGTTGTTCTCTCTCCGGTCTATATCATGGCGTCAAGGCGTTATGTCAGAGCGTTAAGGCGTAACTACGAGCGTTGACGGGCGTCACTGCATTTCGAAGAATTAGTGACAATTCCATGGATTATCTAGAAAATCAAAACTTCTGAGCTATTTCACCAGGGCGTTGAAGCGTTAAGCTCGGCGTTGGCGGTCGTTGCTACAAGTACGCTCTTGATAGTGGTTTTCCCATAGTTTAGGGGGTAAAGTCCGTGTTCCGTTTTTTATATTTTTTTTCTGGAGAAACTTTTACATGCACCCACCCATGCACCCAGGCCCCGATAAGCCAGGGGACCGATATTAGCCCTTTGGGATAGGGTTGATAGGAGTTTTTCCCTAGTTTAGCGGTAAAGTCCGTGTTCCGCTTTTTATATTTTTTCTGGAGAAACTTTTACATACACCCACTCCCCCACTCTCTCAGCAGGCCCCAGTGGAATGTGAAATTTCCTCAGCTCATCGAACCATTTTACCCCACCACGTAGAACAACACGAATTACATAGACAGTCAAATGATATACCGCTATAGGAAAGGCCGAATTGGCCTAACCATAGTATGTATGATAGGAAACGGAAAGAGGCCTAGTTTTGCAAATTTAACATAATCGGAGTTTATTCGAGAAGTTTTATGAATACTAAAGTTAAAAAAAAAACATTATAGAAACCCGACACTATGTAGGCCTACAGTCATACGCAGACAAGCTGATGTCGATGGACAAAGACCCATAACAGCGACCTAATCGATATATAAGAAACAAGATTTGTTCTTTGTACAAAGATTCATTTAGTAAATTGATTTTTTGGTCGCTCGTGGCGACACAACATATCATATGTACATTTGTAACTCTATACGCCATGTAGAAAAGAAGGGGACAATCCTGTTATTCAGCTTAGTCGTATACATATCATTTCATCGTCGAATGAAACCAGAACATTGTACATGTAATACGATTTGATCAGCATAACTTACGGACAATTCGTATACAAATATATTTCTTTTTTTTCGCATAATATTACATATTTATTTCTGATTATCACGAAAATAACTTTTGCCAGATTATTTTCTTTTCACTTACCGTTTGTACTTTCAAGTCTGCGAGAGGCGTTGGTTTACTCGTTCGTCAATCCCTGTTTCTTTCACGGACATAATGATATCGTTCGATATGCGGGATCTCGGGTATGGTAAATCACGTTTTAAAGAAGTCGGAAAACAAAACTCTCAACTTTTTGGGAACGAATACTAATCGTGTAACAAGACAGTATGTATACACAAGTAATTTTAACAGCGAATACACGTGCACACATTCTACGCTTCGGTGAACTATAATAAAGGTAGTTTGTCAAATGAACAAATTGTGTACACTGCATACACAAAGTCTTTACTATAAAAGTTATATGTCCGAGATATCAGTTATTCCTCTCCTATTTCCTACATATGCGTAGACTAATTCTGACAAACATGTATCATCGATATTATAAAACAGTTGGGAGGTTATGGAGACATGTGAAGACCTGCTCTTAATTTACATAATGTATGCGCTAATATAGTGTATTATTGGATCTTGATAATATTCTTTCAAAACACATATCAGTATCTGCATCTTTAACATATTGCTTTTTGCCGATTTGACATTCCAACTGTTTGTACAGATTTTTACAGATTTTTGCTTTTAACAAATCGACGCACACAAACTCGAGTTAATTCGGACCGCGTAGTTGAAACGAAGGTATGATGCTATTGTCTCCCTACCTTTTCCCACGTGTGGCGGAACAACGGAGCACCTGCGTTACCCTTAGTGACCACGAGAAGTCGAATTCATCGGTCAAAGATGGTTGACCCCTATTGTATGTGATGGCGTGAGAAAACCGCTTTAGCTTTATTAGGATAGCTATAAATACGCGTGTTCGCGAACTACCAGTATATCATAATTCTTGACGAGGAACAAGGTTGAATTCACGATGGCCGCCTTCAACTTAAATGACGAGTGAGTTGTTTTGTGTTTTTTTTTCGAATATAACCGTCTTTCTGCATGTATATAAATTGTAAATTATATAAACACCGGAATGAAATGACCTGTGTTTTTATTTCGATCGACTGCAGGTTATACCACGGTTTCATACACTTAGGATAAGAACAGCGGCTTAATGTAATGTCGTACAGCAAGTATTTCTACGATATATTTGTCAAACATACTCTTTTTTCAGTCAATACGGTTCCGACTCCGGATACAACATGCCCGATACTCCCACGAGTTACTCGTCGCCGCCATCATCCGAAATTTCGTACAGCTTGTTCGACGATGTACAAGGGTATGTACAGCCGTCGCCCTATAAGTGCTTCCTAAGGCTCTACATCAAAAAGACCTGTTTCATTAATTATATTATCATAACAGATATATAAAAAAATAATTGGAGTTATTTAAAAGATGAAAGTGGTCATCAGTTTTCAACGATGCCGACAAGATCAATGGATATTGTGTTTATCATATCGTAATTCAGTGTTCGTAGAGTGTAGCACATTGCCGTGAACTCTCGAGACCTAGTTAATTTATGACTAAATGATCGTAGTAAGTAAGTAAGTTTATTTTCCTAAGCTACATGGCTTATTGGTATAACCTAGAGTCATATACAGCGGCGAGTGGGCTACTATTGTTTCACCGGTCTCTGATTTTCGTACATTTTTCTAAATATTTACCTATATTTAAGTATACGCCACTTAACATATGTCACTCAGTTTCCGCCTAATCATTTAGCGATTATCTTGTATTTACAGAATGAACGATCCCGTTGACGAGGACCCCGTCCTAATTGTCATCTCGGATGACGAGGATGATGTCATCGTCATAGAAGGCGATGGAAGCGGTGTCATCATGTGTAACGACGTCTCGTCCTCAACCACCCAGCGAGTTGAAGATACCACCAAAATTAACACGGCGACATTTGTGAGTAACCATCATTCGTGTGAATAAGGGAAATGATAATTTATGTTGGAGGGAGGGGAGTATATGCTCTAATCACGACCGTAAGCGATCTTTTACCGGGGGTCAGTTTGAGTTCGATCGGAAGTCCATTGGTTCAGTTTTTTGAAGAACAGGTGTCATTTAACTATGGAGTAAATTCGTTCTACTATACTACGCTCAACAAGATTTGTCATGCGCACCGTATTAGATTATTTAATAGAAATTCCTTTTTGTTTTTCCTCAGAGACGAGATGAGACTACGGATAATAGAATTGGAAAACAGGGACCGGACGCAGAGAGAGTACATATCGTATCTAGAAGAAACGCTGTGGAGGGAAAACAAAAACAGACAATAGAATAAACGTGAAATAACTCGAAGTGAAGATGTGTGTTTGGGGGAGGGGGGATTGGGGTGAATTTAAAAAATAAAAATGTATATATCGTTTACTCTAATACACGTTGTTGACTTAGTTTTTATCAACCGTTCACCAGGATGAAAGACACGCTATGATTCGGGCGTTAGATGTTTTGAGAAGAAACCGCTTTCATATTTTCTCAAAGGAACTAACGACTGATAATGCGAACTTACCCTCATCCACTGTTTTCTCGTCGTCCATGGTATGCGGACTGGAAATACCGATCGCCCAATTAAGTAAAAGACGCACCTTCGTGCACCAGAGGCTTGTGACAAACGAACGCTCTCCTTTTATCCTAGTCGCCGTCAATGAGTCACGTGATGTATCTATTTATAGATAACAAAGGGATTGCTAAAAATAGACGTGACTGCTAAATATAGACGTCACTCGACCCAGTAACCCGATCACGACCCCTTAATGGTCGACGCGACCCAGGTCATGACGACCCAAAACCCTAATTATGTAACACTATTACGTCATACCGCCCAATTAGGTCGATTTCTTACGTCATTCGACCTATTTCGATTGACCTCGACCTACTTTCACGTGACCTCGACCTACTTTCGCGTGACCTCGACCTACTTTCACGTGACCTCGACCTACTTTCGCGTGACCTTGACCTACTTTCGAGTGACCTCGACCCAGTGACGTCATACGATGACGTCAAACGCGTCATACGTGACCTAGATAAGGACATCAGGGCCCGTCTACTACTTGCATTTATTTCATTACAAACTTATCCCCCAATAACCCAGCTACCAGATCTCATTAAAGCCCATAGGCTCTAGTTTGATCAGCAACAGCAATGTTATTTGTGTTGCACTGTTTATGATCAAATCCTAAGATTTTCTTGTCAGCCCCAATGTCACCCCGCATTCCAATTTCAATTTTGACTGTCCCAAAGATTCTTAACAACTGGACAAATGAGAAACAGATGATCTAATGTCTCTGGCTCTTGATCACAATGGTCACATAAATTGCAGTCCGATATTCCAATTTTATGTGGAAAGCTTTTCAAATGAGAAGGTGGTTTAGGTTGGAATTAATTTTTTCCTCGGGATGTTGCTTTTAAGAACCGAAAATATGATTTTCTCGTGTTTACTTGAAAAGATTTTAACTTGATAGAGAAAATAATGAATTGTCATTCTCTAATTTTTTTTCTGAGAAGCGATAAGTCAAAGTAACATTACGAATGTTAGAAAATGGGCATTGTTTGTTTCTACAAGATTTGGTGATATTCCTGTCGCGAATTCCCTGCATATGTAAAATATGACACCTTTAAGCAATGCAAAAACGAGTAATAACATATAAATATGTCAAAACGCTTGGATTGCTCTGAAGGGTGTAGTTCGCCACATGATTTCACTGGTTGAAAATTGTAACAGCTTGTAAAGTGCCGACTTTTCAGCCACAATACTTTTGACAATTTTATTAAAAAACTAACTTTCTGTAGTTTACCTTAAGTGAAGATTTAGAATTCCATAGGCTTTCTTACTATACTAGCTTTAGGCTATTTCTAGTTCATATATGTTGTGCAGTGCATGTTATATAAGAGACTGACAGATTGACCTGAGGGAATTGATTTTGATTCTGAATTCTGAATACAAACATCCTATCCAGCGACCTATAGGATCCGGTTTTGTCACTTATCTTCTCTGTGAAATGTTATTTACCTAAATTTCCAGACTAATTTCCAGTGGGCGTCAGATCCGATCTTCGGTATTCAGCTATATGATTTAATTGCATGGAGACGTCGTATTTCAATAAATTTACTGAACATTTCGGACTGAATCGTCAGACAGGTTGGTAACAATTATTGAACAATCATCTCATGTGTGCCAGGGTGATAACACCTTATATGAACAGTTGGCATCTTTCGTATATTGTGCGCGTTTATTATCGATAATACTGCATACCTAATCAAGTTGATAAATCAAAGATAAAACTAGCAGATTGCATGAACTTTGTGACTAGTAAATTTAGAGATTTGATGATTATGATGTGATTCCACAGTTATATTTTTTTATTATTAGGACTTTTATCACGATCGGTTTCCATAATAGCTAGTGTAGCTGGTAAGCTAAACATTTGAGCTAAATGAAACTAAGGTTATTGTTTATAGTGATAGGTCCTTCAGACACTCTGAGTACGTACTAGTTATTGTAGCATATAATGCCTGGTAGGCCATGAGAACCTGGATGATATACATAGTTTGCCAATGTTTACAATCGGGTCCCACTTCTGGAAATGCGTGCGCAATCTTGCAGGCAGAAAACTCTTCGAATGGAGGAAGACAACTCGATTAACATGCATATTAACAGGCAATGGTCTAAGACGGCTCACATTTATAGTCGTGATTTAGCGTCATATATCAGAGGAAATTTATAGATGCGGATACACTGGTCACAGAACTTATATTCATGTTTTGTTTATAAAAAATATTCTGATGACAAATTGGTATCATAGCAATCTTCAAACCTAGGCCTACAGGGCAGTGGGCACGGCCTATTCCCTGAGACAGTGCCAGGGCAGCGCCGGAAAGTGCCAGGATAGTGTCAATACAGCGCCGGGACAGTGTTGGGACAGTGCCGGGGCAGTGCCAGGACACCGCCGAGACAGTGCCAGGGCAGCACCGGGACAGTGTCGGACTAATATAGGGCAGTGCCAAACAGGGACGAGACGGTGTCAAGACAGCGACGGGGAAGTCTCAGGGTAGCGTTGGGACAGTGCCAGAACAGTGCCTGGGCTGTACCAGAACAGTGCCAGGACAGTGTCGTGAGTAGTATATAAAGTTGATCTGGAGTCATATTTATGCAAATGAGATGACGTCACAGACGACCTTTCTTACCTCCATTTTTAACGAGGTAGTTAGTGGTAGCCATGGTGACGTCACAGAGGTCAAGGTCACTATAGTTCCGACACTTTCGGTCACGTGACCTTTGTATTCTTCCGCGGTGATGTGGTCTGGCGGGGATGCGGTCGCGGGAAAAAGCTTCCGCGAAGAGAAAATAGTCCCAAGACTGCAAATGTCCGGGGAATGTCCGGTCACCTGACAACCTGGAGTTATCTCCCCATAGTTCCAGTTTTTGCCACCAGGGCAACGAGGGACCTTGCCACCGGCAATATATAGCCTTTATCCACCCTGCACAGGGTCCGCGACAATATTGCCATCTATTTATCCATGTTAAATGGTCAGTGGGAACCCTGAGTGTCTACATACAGGTTTCCCCAGAACCGTATTGGTACGAAAAAGATACCTGAAACCATGGGAAGGACGACTATTAGTAATAAACATAACCTATAGGTGTTGTACGATGCTATTATGACGACTCTAGCATTCGTGCGACCCCAGGGTCGAGCGTTTATTGTCCAGTTTGCACAATGAAACAAACAAAATTGCGGCTCCGCTGGCTGTGGGGTTTCCCTTTTGACATCACGGCATCGATCGTGCGGTCCTCTAGAGCCAAGGAAGACAACTCTGACTGGGCGAACCCTCTGTAGCGCAAAATTCCCGGGCATCTCCCCTGATTCGAATATTTGCATCTATACGGGGAATGCCTGTATGGGCTATAGGGGTGGTCATTTTTTGGTGTATTTTACTATGGGTTGTGGGGCCTTGTTTTCTTCGTCTCACCACGTAAAACACGATGGAAAGGGTCTAGAAGCTAAGCGATGAAATTTTTCAAAAAGTTCACGGAGGTCTGGATAGGTCCATAGGCCGACTGGCTCTGTGGATGGATCCATACTGGGCAATTCACGCCTGAACATTGCGATATGGGTTGTGGGATCTTGTTTTTCACGTCTTACCACGTAGAACACGATGGGTAGGGTCTCGAAGCTGAGCGGTGAAATTTTTGAAAAACGTCGCTATACGCATGCGCGGTAGAAAAAAGGTTATGGACCTTCCTTCACAACTCCAAAATGCCTACTTTTGCTATTACTGATGACGTCACCAATGACGTCACAGATGCTATGGACATCACTCAAATCGGGGTCTACACCCCGAGAGCTACAAGATGACACCCACACGACACATTCGGACCAAGGATGATCCATCTCTACCCCAAACACCTTCAATCACAACTCCAAAATGCCCACTTTCGCTACTACTCGTACTGATGACGTTACCGATGACGTCACAGATGCTGTGGGAATCCCTCAAGTCGGGGTCTACACCACGAGAGCTTCACTTTGACACCCCACACGACCCATTCGGACCACGGATGACCCATATCTACCCCAAACACCTTCCTTCACACCCCCAAAATGCCTACTTTGGCTACTACTTCTACTGATGACGTCACATATGACGTGGACATCCCTCAAATCGGGATCTAGACACCGAGAGCTTCACTTTGGCACTCCACACGACGCATTCGGACCAAGGATGGTCCATTTCTACCGCAAACACCTTCCATTACATTCCCAACATGCCTACTTTGGCTACTACTCCTACTGATGACGTCTCCAATGACGTCACAGATGACGTGGACATCCCTCGAATCGGGGTCTACATCCCGAGGGCTACAAGATGACACTCACGCGACACATTCGGCCCAAGGATGATCCATCTCTACCCCAAACACCTTTCTTCACAACTCCAAAATGCCCACTTTCGCTACTACTCGTACTGATGACGTCACCGATGACGTCACAGATGCTGTTGACATCCCTCAAGTCGAGGTCTTCGCCACGAGAGCTTCACTTTGACACCCCACACGGCCCATTCGGACCACGGATGGACCATATCTACCCGAAACACCTGGATGGATGGATCATATCTACCCCTGAGCTCTAAGAGCTCTGAGCTCCAAGAGCTCTGAGCTCCAAGAACTCTGCCACACGGGAGCTGTCAACGCCCGGTGGTGGAGGTGGTGGTGGTAGTAATAGTGGTGGGTGGTGGTGTCTGTACATATAGGCATAAACTCGTGTCCCTCGTCATTCCACATGTAATGGTCGACTAATCAAAATTTGGCTACCACTCGTACTGATGGCGTCACCAATGACGTCACAGATGACATGGAAATCACTCAAGTCGTGGTCTACACCACAAGAGCTTCAAGATGACATCCTACACGCCATCTTTGGATGAGATATAGAACTTCAATGTCTCAAATATACCCCTGCGCACCTCAGGAATGGTCACTTTGTTTACTACACCCCCAAATGCGCCAACAAGTGTTTCAGGACATGCTGCCGTTACAGTATCCTGGCCTGCTCGACGACGCTTAGGTCACACCGAACAAAGATTGAATTTTCTCAAACGACGGCTTCTGATTGGACGAGAGCAGCCGAGAATACATCTAACGGCCAAGAACGAATATGGCAGATGCAACCCCAAATGGGACTTCTGATTGGACAAGAGTCTACTTGTATTGTAAACATACCCAACGCGGCTCTCCCAGTGTGGGTATGATGTACTGAAGGGGATAATAAAATGATTGACCTGTCATCCTTGTTGTTGTTCTCTCACCTGTCTACATGATGGCGTCAAGGCGTTATTCTAGGGCGTTAAGGTGCTCAAATAGGGCGTTAGGCGTTAGGATAGGGCGTTAAGGCGTTGAGACGTAACGAAGGGCGTTGACGGGCGTCACTGCATTTCGATGAATTAATGACAATTCCATGAAAATCAGAGTTTTTGGGGCTAATTCACCAGGACGTTGAAGGGTTGAGCTTGGCGATGGCGGGCGTTACTACAAGATGCCACTTCACACAACGCATTCGGACCAAGGATGGTCCATCTCTACCTCAAGCACCTCCGTTCACACCCCTAAAATGTCCACTTTGGCTACTACTCCTACTGATGACGTCACCAATGACGTCACAAAAAACGTGGACATCCCTCAAATCGGGGTCTACATACCGATAGCTTCACTATGACACCCCACACGACGCATTCGGACCAAGGATGATCCATGTCTACCCCAAACACCTTCCTTCACAGCCCCAAAATGCCTACTTTGGCTATTATTCCCGCTGATAACGTCATCAATGACGTCACAGATGACGTGGACATCCCTCAAATCGGGATCTACACCCCGAGGGCTACAAGATGACACCCACACAACACATTCAGACCAAGGATGATCCATCTCTACCCCAAACACCTTCCTTCACAACTCCAAAATGCCCACTTTCGCTACTACTCGTACTGGTGACGTCAACGATGACGTCATAGATGCTGCGGACATCCCTCAAGTCGGGTTCTACACCACGAGGGCTTCACCTTGACACCCCACACGGCCCATTCGGACCACGGATGGACCATATCTACCTCAAACACCTTCCTTCACACCACCAGAATACCCGCTTTCGCTACTACTCCTACTGATGACGTCACCAATGACGTTACAGACGATATGGTCGTCCCATAAATCGTGGTGTACACCACGAGAGCTACAAAATGACACACTGTCCACTTGGACCAATAGGGGTCCCTCTCTACCCCAAACACACCCCCACGCACTCCCGAAACGTCCACTTTGGCTACTACTCCTACTGATGATGTCACGAATGACGTATGTACATCCCACAGATTGTGGTGTACAACACGATGGCTTCAAGATGAGATCCCGCAAGACGCATTCGGACCAAGAATGGTCCCTCTTCTACCCAAAAAGCTTCCTTCACACCCTCCAAAATTGCTGCTTTCTATACTACGGCCAGACTGCGCATGCGCGGAATGATGAAAACGGACTACATACCCATCCCGTCAGATGCTCCCTCACGAGTGCTTCAACCTGATACTTCACTAGACCCAATATGATCAATATGGGCCCATCTCGACCCCAAAACGTTCCTCCCAATGCCCTTTTCCCACAATTCCCTGTCTGCCCATGAGTAGAATGACATCAGTTCCACGTCACACCCATCCCGTCGGATGCTCCTTCACGAATGCTACACATTGATACCTCACTCGACACAATCGGACCAATAGTGGCCCACCTAAACCCCAAAACGTCTATTTCCATATCCTTTGTCTACTGCGCATGCGCAGAATGACGTCAGTTCCACGTCACACCCATCCCGTCGGATGCTCTCTCACGTATGCTTCACATTGATACCTCACTCGACCCAAGCGGACCAAGAGTGGCCCACCTAGACCCCAAAACGTCTATTTCCATAACCTTTTCTACCGCGCATGCGTAGAGTGACTTTTTTCAAAAATTTCACCGCTTAGGTTTGAGACCCTACCCATCGTGTTCTACGTGGTGAGACGTGAAAAACAAGATCCCACAGCACATCCAAATGTTCAGGCGTGAATTTCCCAGTATGGACCTATCCACTGAGCCAGTAGGCCTATGCACCTATCCAGACCTCCGCGAACTTTTCGAAAAATTTCACCGCTTAGCTTCTAGACCCTTCCCATCGTGTTTTGCGTGGTGAGACGAAGAAAACAAGACCCCACAACCCATAGTAAAATCCACAAAAATGACCACCCCTATACCCCATACAGGCATTTCCCGTATAGATGCAAATGTTCGAATCAAGGGAGATGACCGGGAATTTTGCGCCACAGAGGATTCGCCCAGTCAGAGTTGTCTTCCTTGCCTCTAGAGGGCAGCACGATCGATGCCGTGATGTCAAAAGGGAAACCCCACAGCCAGCGGAGCCACCATTTTGTTTGTTTCATTGTGCAAACTGAACAATAAACGCACGAATGCTAGAGTCGTCATAATAACATCGTACAACACCTATAGTTTATGTTTATTACTATAAGTCTTCCTTCCCATGGTTTCAGGTATTTTTTCGTACCAATACGGTTCTGGGGAAACCTGTATGTAGACACTGAGGGTTCCCCACTGGCCATTTAACATGGGTAAATAGATGGCAATATTGTCGGGGACCCTGTGCAGCCCATTGATGCTTCGGAAGGCTATATATTGGCGTACGTTGCCGGTGGCAAGGTCCCTCGTTGCCCTGGGGGGCCCTCGGTGGCCGAGTGGTCTAAGGCGCTTCGCTTGTGATCGCTAGCCTTACACCGCTGAACCGGCACGGGTTCGAGCCTAGCTGGTCCATGTGTGAAAGTTTGTCAGTTACTTGCCGAAGGGCGGTGGTTCTCTCCGGGTACTCCAGCTTCCTCCACCAACCAAACTGACTGTCACCATATGAGTGAAACAAACTTGAGTGTGACATTAAGCCAAATTCCCTCCCTCTCTCGTTGCCCTGGTGGGAAAAACTGGAACTAGGGGGAGATAACTCCAGGTTGTCAGGTGACCGGGCACTCCCCGGATATTCTGCCAGCGTATTTGAAGTATCGGAACTACTTTCTCTTCGCGGAAGCTTTTCCCCGACCGCATCACCGCGGAAGAATACAAAGGTCACGTGACCGGAAGTGCCGCAGCTATAGTCACCTTGACCTCTGTGACGTCACCATGGCAACCACTAACTACCTTCTAAAAATGGAGGAAAGAAGGGTCGTCTGTGACGTCATCTCCTTTGGATAAATATGACTCCAGATC
>JAVTVY010029949.1:0-12830 GCA_036873755.1 Hanleya hanleyi
AGACGGTAGTTTGAATATTATACTTTTGCTCAGCGGTAGATACGGCACTTTGGATAGTATTATTATATAGCGGCAAATCGAGACGGCGGTTTGATAGCATTCTCATTTTCCTCCGCGGTGGAATGGAGACGGTGGTTTGAATCGTCTCCCTTGCTTTGAAGCACTTTTTTCTCAGCAATGGAATGAAGACGGTAGTTTAAATATTATACCTTTGCTCAGCGGTAGATGCGGCACTTTGGACAGTATTATTATTAAGCGGCAGATCCAGACGGCGGTTTGATAGCCTTCTCTTTTTTCCTCAGCGGTTAATGGAGACGGTGGTTTGAATAGTCTCCCTTGCTTTGAAGCACTTTCTCATCAGTGGTGGAATGAAGACGGTAGTTTGAATATTATATTTTTCCTCAGCGGTAGATACGGCACTTTGGATAGTATTATTAGTTAGCGGCAGATTGAGACGGCGGTTTGATAGCCTTCTCCTTTTCTTCAGTGGAGGAATGGAGACGGTGGTTTGAATCGTCTCCCTCGCTCTGAAGCAGTTTTTCCTCAGCGGTGGAATGAAGACGGTAGTTTGAATATTATACTTTTGCTCAGCGGTAGATACGGCACTTTGGATGGTATTATTAGTTAGCGGCAGATTGAGACGGTGGTTTGATAGCCTTCTCCTTTTCCTCAGCGGTGGAATGGAGACGGTGGTTTGAATCGTCTCCCTTGCTTTGAAGCAGTTTTTCTTCAGCGGTGGAATTAAGACGGTAGTTTGAATATTATATTTTTGCTCAGCGGTAGATACGGCACTTTGGATAGTAGGCCTATTATTAGTTAGCGGCAGATTGAGACAGCGGTTTGATAGCCTTCTCCTTTTCCTCAGCGGTGGAATGGAGACGGTGGTTTGAATCGTCTCGCTTGCTTTGAAGCAGTTTTTCCTCAGCGGTGGAATGAAAACGGTTGTTTGAATCGTCTCCCTTGCTTTGAAGCAGTTTTTCCTCAGCGGTGGAATGAAGACGGTAGTTTGAATATTATATTTTTGCTCAGCGGTAGATACGGCACTTTGGATAGTATTATTAGTTAGCGGCAGATTGGGACGGCGGTTTGATAGCCTTCTCCTTTTCTTCAGGGGTGGAATGGAGACGGTGGTTTGAATCGTCTCCCTTGCTCTGAAGCAGTTTTTTCTCAGTGGTGGAATGAAGACGGTAGTTTGAATATTATACTTTTGCTCAACAGTAGATACGGCACTTTGGATGGTATCATTAGTTAGCGGCAGATTGAGACGGTGGTTTGATAGCCTTCTACTTTTTATCAGCGGTGGAATGGAGACGGTGATTTGAAACGTCTCCCTTGCTTTGAAGCAGTTTTTCTTCAGCGGTGGAATGAAGACGGTAGTTTGAATATTATATTTTTCCTCAGCGGTAGATACGGCACTTTGGATAGTATTATTAGTTAGCGGCAGATTGAGACGGCGGTTTGATAGCCTTCTCCTTTTCTTCAGTGGAGAAATGGAGACGGTGGTTTGAATCGTCTCCCTTGCTCTGAAGCAGTTTTTCCTCAGCGGTGGAATGAAGACGGTAGTTTGAATATTATACTTTTGCTCAGCGGTAGATACGGCACTTTGGATGCTATTATTAGTTAGCGGCAGATTGAGACGGTGGTTTGATAGCCTTCTCCTTTTCCTCTGCGGTGGAATGGAGACGGTGGTTCGAATCGTCTCCCTTGCTTTGAAGCAGTTTTTCCTCAGCGTTGGAATTAAGACGGTAGTTTGAATATTATATTATACGGCACTTTGGATTGTATTATTATTTAGCGGCAGATTGAGACGGCGGTTTGATAGCATTCACCTTTTCATCAGCGGTGGAATGGAGATCGTGGTTTGAATAATCTCCCTTGCTTTGAAGCAATCGACTGCTTACTTTTTTATCAGCGTTGGAATGAAGACGGTGGTTTGAATAGTCTCCCTTGCTTTGAAGCACTTTTTCATCAGCGGTGGAATGAAGACGGTAGTTTGAATATTATACTTTTGCTCAGCGGTAGATACGGCACTTTGGATAGTATTATTATTTAGCGGCAAATCGAGACGGCGGTTTGATAGCATTCTCATTTTCCTCCGCGGTGGAATGGAGACGGTGGTTTGAATCGTCTCCCTTGCTTTGAAGCACTTTTTTCTCAGCGGTGGAATGAAGACGGTAGTTTAAATATTATACCTTTGCTCAGCGGTAGATACGGCACTTTGGACAGTATTATTATTAAGCGGCAGATCCAGACGGCGGTTTGATAGCCTTCTCCTTTTCCTCAGCGGTTAATGGAGACGGTGGTTTGAATAGTCTCCCTTGCTTTGAAGCACTTTCTCATCAGCGGTGGAATGAAGACGGTAGTTTGAATATTATATTTTTCCTCAGCAGTAGATACGGCACTTTGGATAGTATTATTAGTTAGCGGCAGATTGAGACGGCGGTTTGATAGCCTTCTCCTTTTCTTCAGTGGAGGAATGGAGACGGTGGTTTGAATCGTCTCCCTCGCTCTGAAGCAGTTTTTCCTCAGCGGTGGAATGAAGACGGTGGTTTGAATCGTCTCCCTTGCTTTGAAGCACTTTTTTCTCAGCGGTGGAATGAAGACGGTAGTTTAAATATTATACTTTTGCTCAGCGGTAGATACGGCACTTTGGATGGTATTATTAGTTAGCGGCAGATTGAGACGGTGGTTTGATAGCCTTCTCCTTTCTCCTCAGCGGTGGAATGGAGACGGTGGTTTGAATCGTCTCCCTTGCTTTGAAGCAGTTTTTCTTCAGCGGTGGAATGAAGACGGTAGTTTGAATATTATATTTTTGCTCAGCGGTAGATACGGCACTTTGGATAGTATTATTAGCTAGCGGCAGATTGAGACGGCGGTTTGATAGCCTTCTCCTTTTCCTCAGCGGTGGAATGGAGACGGTGGTTTGAATCGTCTCGCTTGCTTTGAAGCAGTTTTTCCTCAGCAGTGGAATGGAGACGGTTGTTTGAATCGTCTCCCTTGCTTTGAAGCAGTTTTTCCTCAGCGGTGGAATGAAGACGGTAGTTTGAATATGATATTTTTGCTCAGCGGTAGATACGGCACTGTGCATGACCTCTTCACCAATTCTGTACTAAATTTCATAATTTTATTCCAAACTCATTTAGTCTGATTTTCTCTCAACGTTTAGGCTGAATTTATATCAATACAATCCAAAAATATGGCATTTTCAATTCTGCAATGAAGTTCTGTGACCTCTACAACATTGGGATCGTTTTTCATACAAAACTGTGCACATCATCCTGAAAAGCAACCCCAACCATCCTCTCACCGATATCAAGGCCCCCGATCGCGTTACCTTATTTAAGATATATATTAGAAATACCGGTAGTGTGGGGATTGTGTGCGCCAGATCCAGATCCTCCCACAACAGGCCTCCATGGCGAGTGCGCATGTGCACGTTGACGTCACATGACAAAATAATACGACGACCACGAAAAAACAAGAGCTTCAATCAAGCATGTCACATTTGGAGCAGTAATGGCCAACGGACCGCCAAAACTCCACCATTTCTAGTCATGATTCAACTGAAAAAGCCGAGCCATGGCAGACGATGAATTCATCAGGACATCAGCCGTTTATCAATGGGCTTTCCGAACAGCCTTCTTGACCTCATATGCCCATGTTTGAGCGAATGTGTTGAATATTTCGTCAACATGCCTACCGTATTCCTCCGGTGCGTCGTCATAGCGTACGTAGTGTCTGGTAAACGTTCGCTCACACTTCGACTAAGTCTACACTAAGTTTACCGGGTTGGAGTTGGAGAAATGTGTTAGTAGTTCTGATATGTTGTTTTTATGAACGGGCATCAACGTGTGCTGACGGGCGTTACGGCGTTGGCAGGCATCAACGTGCGGACATTACCGCGTTGACGGGCATCGGCGTGCGCTGACAGGTGTTCCGACGTTAAAGGGCATAAACGGGCGCTGACGGGCGTTACCGGCGTTGACGCGCTTCAACGTGCGCTGACGGGCGTTACCGACGTTGACTAGCATCAACGACCCTGACGGGCGTTACCGGCTTTAACTCATATGAAGCTCATATTGCTATCGCTATTCGGGATTTACCTCATAACGAATTGTTTCTCTGATAGGGTTCTGTTATGAACGGCCGTGAACGGTGTTATTGGACGCGGATATTCTTTAATGGACGACGGCTGAATTATGAATGGCGAACCAGACGCTTGTAATTTTAAGACCTGTGCTGACGTTACGTCGGACGTTTCATTTTACTGCCCACTCATTTCATTTCATGCCAGTTTCACTTTATTTTATGACGGAATGTGTTTTTCTCGGATCATAATGAGGTATTATATTTTGTAGGTAATTAATTGGCGTTAGAACTCATCGGTTGCACTTTTGTGGGATCCTAGACTGTTCCAAAGTATTTGTAACAACAGAAACATCTTATCTGTCAAGCAATATGTAGGTACACAGAATACATGTCCCTGTGTCAATAAAACGTGTGGGGAATAAGGTCACATCGGTATGATACATATATTTACTCGACCTGTGTGTAAATATCGGGTTTTGGCATTTCAAAACATCATTTGTTGTGACATTTCAGAATGTTCAAACACGAAGACCGGTCAACACCACATAATTATTATCATAACACCTCCCGAGGAGTAGGGAGTGCAAGGAGGGGTGATTGCACTTCACTTAAAAGTATATGATTATTCAGAGAGAGAGAGAGAGAGAGAGAGAGAGAGGTTGGAAGAGGGTTAAGTCTGGTTTGCTGTAAAAAGAAAGTCAATACTGTTTTATCAGTAGGGACATGTGTGCAAGAAATGTCGCTCACAAAATCAGAAGTAACATCTATCTCGAGAACCGAAGACGCTAGAGGCTTGAAAGTTGTAAAGAGGCCTGCGGTCTATCGGATTTCATCGAGGCTTATAAATAAAGTGTATTCCTACGAAGTAGGCTACAGATCGCAAATTGTCCGGTAATGAGTCAGTCAGTCAGTCAGTCCATCCGAATCCTTTCGTCGGCAAAATAAGGAGAACCGTTGACATTAGAACCTTGATTTTTGGCATGAACGTGCATTAGGGCATTGTTACGAGCAAGTTCTGAGCTGACCGAATTCTGATGAAAATTTGATTTATAATTATTTTTTTATATTATTTATTGATGGCTCAGCGAGTGCACCGTCATGCCCATCGGGAACCCTTGGCTGTATGTTTCACTGTGACTTCTGAAGGTTCCCTGATACGGCATATCACGACACACCGGTTCTGGTAAAATCAGCGAAGTTAAGCGACTTTGAGCCCGGTCAAGACTTTGTGTAAACGGGGCCCATTTAACCAATGGATAAATGAGTGAATTCCGTCTAATAGACGAAGGTCCTAAGCTGAAAGCACAAGCTGGTGCAATAAGCATAGTAATGAAAACGTACATTTACCTTCTGTCATAGGTCTGCTAAATTTACCACTGTGCTATCCGACATCCGAAGTTGGGTGGGCATTAGGACTCCGACGCGCACCGAACTCCTGGTCATAGCTAATCTAAGTGTAAACGTTTTGGTGGGCTATATTATCATGTATGAAATAGGAAATACTAATTTTCCATCATTTGTTAGTGCATTTATCTACACTGCTATTACCAACTTGCCAGCCTCAATACACACAATTCAGTATATTGTTATAGATATATGTAAACTGTGGCCTTTAACGTGTATCCTAATTCACATCCAAACATTTCATCACACACCACATCAGGCTTCAAATTCAGGTCAAATTTCCCACTGGTTGTGAAATATCCTACATCAACCAATTAAGTCAGCCTGGTGCAATAACCCAGCAGAAGAAAGAAATATGTGGTATCATCCTTCAGATTAGTCTGTGTGAGCAACAATGATAAAAGTTTACTGAGGGTGAAACAAAGCCATGACGGCATGTTTAAAGGGTCTTAATTTATTTTCTTTGGGTAGAATTTAACTAGATAAAGTAACTTTGATCATGATGTGAAAATATGAGCACATACTTTGAGTTTTTTTGTACCTCTTGAATATTGACTATATATCACACTGCGATATAATTTGAACAAAAAATTACATGTGTAAACAAAATATGTCTAAATTTTTCTTGTCATTTCAAATCTTGATCCATTTTGATTCCTTGATTAGGGGATACAGAATCACTGCCACGGAGTGTGTTGGTGTGTCACAGCAATGCAATTCCGATTCACACAACTAAGCTGAGGTGGTTTAATGTTTATCAATAAAGAAAATCACCGATCATAGAATATAATGTGAAACAAGAAAACCGGAATAGTACATTAATCAGATTGCCGATACCCAAAATGTGTTGTCTCATATATCTAGATAACAACGTGATGTAGAGACGCTATTTATTCATCTTTGTACCGGTTATGCTCAGGAGAATGACATAGAATCATTATTATCTTGTGCATAGAAGGTGTTGGTCTTGAGTTGAATTACCGTAAACTACATAAATGCTACCTTTGTACTATAGTACTATATATAAAAATTTGTTGTATTGTTGGGAAAATAATGTGATTCAAAAAGTTGTTTTGATCCTGTACAAGGGCACTGAAAACCATTAAAGAGATGTAAATGTATTTTCACACGTAAAGCTTGAAATCTACTGAACTTTTTATTATTCAATCTGTTTCCTTCAGTTAAAAAATTGTAAAATTAAATAGGCGATCGTTATTTATTTTTTGGAATGAAGGCGCATTAGGAGACTGTTACCAACAAGTTCTGAGCTGACCTACTTTTGATGAAAATTTCTGGTGATTTTTGATAAAAATCACTGGCGATTCTGACTTGGGCGGTGTCCATCTTAATATAGGCAGGATTTCAACTGGGGATGGGGATTTCCAAGAGTTCAATTCGCGTTCGAGTCCTAATGCCTACTCTACTTCGTAGGTCCTGTGACGTTAGTCACACTGCTCATGTAACATATAGGAAAATATAGAAGTGGCTATCTCCCAACCCGTGGTCAAAACTAAGTCTATGTCACTCTCCTGATCAATACATTTCGCACTGTGTATATATTGTAGCTCTACATTGTGTGGTTAATTATCGAGTTATAAAAACACAGACAGATAGACGGACGGACGGATGAACAGACATTACAGCATATTCTTATATTCCTACGAAGTAGGCTACAGATCGCAAATTGTACGGTAATGAGTCAGTCAGTCAGTCCATCCGAATCCTTTCGTCGGCAAAATAAGGAGAACCGTTGACATTAGAACCTTGATTTTTGGCATGAACGTGCATTAGGGCATTGTTACCAGCAAGTTCTGAGCTGACCGAATTCGGATGAAAATTTGATTTATAATTATTTTTTTTATTATTTATTGATGGCTCAGCGAGTGCACTGTCATGCCCATCGGGAACCCTTGGCTGTATGTTTCACTGTATATATAACACAGTACAAAATCTGGTGGGATATGCCATCCGTAATTGTTGTTTCCTACGAAGTAGGCTACAGATCGCAAATTGTCCGGTAATGAGTGAGTGAGTCAGTCCATCCGAATCCTTTCGTCGGCAAAATAAGGAGAACCGCTGACATTAGAACCTTGATTTTTGGCATGAACGTGCATTAGGGCATTGTTACCAGCAAGTTCTGAGCTGATCGAATTCTGATGAAAATTTGATTTATAATTAATTTTTTATTATTTATTGATGACTCGAGTGCACTGTCATGCCCATCGGGAACCCTTGGCTGTATGCTTCACTGTGACTTTTAAGCGCCTGGGACTAACTTCGGCCGACCAGCACTAAAGCAAAAAAAAATGATGCGCCCAGCACTCGAAAATATCAGTAACTTTAATGGTACTTGCCAAAATATGTCGGCATTATACGTTTCCAGGTAGCTCCGCCATGTCCACGCCACGCTTCTCGAACATCTGCCGTAAATTGTTCGAAATATTCGGGAACCCTCGTGATCATGCTGGTCGCTGTTAGCCGGTGGTATTGCGGAAGGCTACCGAAATCCCAGAATCTCGCGTCAGGCGAGCTGTATATGCCACGATGCATGAAGGAAGCAAATCATTTGATCGTAGAATGGAGGTTGTTATTTCGTCTGCTAACGTCACAGGACCTACGAAGTAGAGTAGGCATTAGGACTCGAACGCGAACTGAACTCTTGGAAATCCCCACCCCCCAGTTGAAATCCTGCCTATATTAAGATGGGCACCGCCCAAGTCAGAATCGCCAGTGAAATTCATCAAAAATCACCAGAAATTTTCATCAAAAGTAGGTCAGCTCAGAACTTGTTGGTAACAGTCTTCTAATGCGCCTTCATTCCAAAATTAAATAATGATCGCCGATTTAATTTTACAATTTTTTAACTAAAGGAAACAGATTGAATAATAAAGGTTCAGTAGATTTCAAGCTTTACGTGTGAAAATACATTTACATCTCTTTAATGGTTTTCAGTGCCCTTGTCCAGGATGAAAACAACTTTTTGAATCACATTATTTTCCCAATAATACAACAAATTTTTATATATAGTACTATAGTAGAAAGGTAGCATTTATGTAGTTTACGGTAATTCAACTCAAGACCAACACCTTCTCTGCACAAGATAATAATGATTCTATGTCATTCTCCTGAGCATAACCGGTACAATGACGAATAAATAGCGTCTCTACATCACGTTGTTATCTAGATATATGAGACAACACATTTTGGGTATCGGCAATCTGATGAATGTACTATTCCGGTTTTCTTGTTTCACATTATATTCTATGGCGGTTGATCGGTGATTTTCTTCATTGATAAACGTTAAACCACCTCAGCTTCGTTGTGTGACTCGGAATTGCATTGCTGTGACAGACCAACACACTCCGTGGCAGTGATTCTGTATCCCGTAATCAAGGAATCAAAATGGATCAAGATTTGAAATAACAAGAAAAATTTAGACATATTTTGTTTACATATGTGATTTTTTGTTTAAATTATATCCAAGTGTGATATATAGTCAATATTCAAGAGGTACAAAAAACCCTCAAGTTATCATATTTTCACATCATGATCAAAGTTACTTTATCTAGTTAAATTCTACCAAAAGAAGACCCTTTAAACATGCCGTCATGGCTTTGTTTCACCCTCAGTAAACTGTTATCATTTTCGCTCACACAGACTAATCTGAAGGATGATACCACATCTTTCTTTCTTCTGCTGGGTTATTGCACCAGGCTGACTTAATTGGTTGATGTAGGACATTTCGCCATCAGTGGGTAATTTGACCTGAATTTGAAGCCAGATGTGGTCAGTGATGAAATGTTTGGATGTGAAATAGGATACACGTTAAAGGCCACAGTTTACATATATCTATAACAATATACTGAATTGTGTGTATTGAGGCTGGCATAGCGGTGTAGATAAATGCACTAACAAATGATGAAAAATTAGCATTTTCTATTTCATAAAAACAATTACGGATGGCATATCCCACCACTGTGTTATATATACAGTGAAACATACAGCCAAGGGTTCCCGATGGGCATGACAGTGTACTCGCTGAGCCATCAATAAATAATTAAAAAAATAATTATAAATCAAATTTTAATCAGAATTCGGTCAACTCAGAACTTGCTGGTAGCAATGCCCTAATGCACGTTCATGCCAAAAATCAAGGTTCTAATGTCAACGGTTCTCCTTATTTTGCCGACGAAAGGATTCGGATGGACTGACTAACTCACTGACTCATTACCGGACAATTTGCGATCTGTAGCCTACTTCGTAGGAATATTAAAAAGCACACATGCATCTGTGCGCTCGCTCGTACGTCGTAATCAGTCTATTAGATCTACATGTACTATGAGATATCTATAATATGGCTAGCTTAACAGTACACTTGAATCTAGTATTAAACTGGAGATTCCTGAGTAATCTGTTTTTAGCCTAACTGACCATACATTGTAATGTTGACACACATTCCGATGGTATCCGTTTTCACTCATTTGCTGGTCTTGGAATTCCGTTGAGATTGAAGGCATATTATACTGCACGTTTTATATATCCAGCCTATACAACATTGCATAATTTCTTCAGTTGAGTCATTAGTTAAAAAATGTTCTACCTCAAAAAGAAATAAAAAATGACTGTATTTTATGAGAAATTACTAAATTTAAACACAACAATGACACTATTATCTGTTATTACTGAAGAAATCGATAATAAAATCATCGTTGTTTTAAATTCAGTAATATAATCAGTTGTTTATTTTTTTCGTGTGTGCTTTATTGTTCATTGATTATTATTATGTACTCTCTTCAGATGAGGTACCTTGAAGTTGAATGCCAAATAAATATATCCATGGAGAATGGCTCTCTAGTGATGCCTGATTTGATTCTTGCATTCTAACAAATCTCTGATCTTGACCTTTCTCACTTCAAATTTGTGTTTCTTTTCCAGTTTCCCGTCTTATTTGGGACTAGAAACATTTACTTCTCAACTGCTCTGACAGAGCACCATTCCCTACGCTAATTTAAAAAAAAAATCGCCTAATGCCGAGAGGGGAGGGGGGGTGTACCGCGCTCTCTCGGACTCTCCCTCCAACAGCTCGTGCTGTACTGCTGGGCTGATCAGTGTCCAGGGTAATAGAAACTGAGGGCGATAATAGTTGCTACGCTAACGACTCACCAGCGGTGACATCTGGAAAAGTTAATAGTTCCCACTGTTAATTAGAGACGCTAAATAAATTCTCTCATGGTAGCACACAGGGCCCCCAAGTCATCTCTCGAGTACACACTTAAATTATATCAAACCCTATTTCGTAGGTCCTGTGACGTTAGTCACACTGCCATGTATGAAATAGGAAATGCTAATTTTCCATCATTTGTTAGTGCATTTATCTACACTGCTATTACTAACTTGCCAGCCTCAATACGCACAATTCAGTATATTGTTATAGATATATGTAAACTGTGGCCTTTAACGTGTATCCTATTTCACATCCAAACATTTCATCACAGACCACATCAGG
Source organism: Hanleya hanleyi (assembly GCA_036873755.1). NCBI lineage: Eukaryota > Metazoa > Mollusca > Polyplacophora > Lepidopleurida > Hanleyidae > Hanleya > Hanleya hanleyi. Next base: position 11,000 of record JAVTVY010029949.1, read on the forward strand.
CTTCAAATTCAGGTCAAATTTTCCACTGGTGGTTAAATATCCTACATCAACCAATTAAGTCAGCCTGGTGCAATAACCTAGCAGAAGAAAGAAAGATGTGGTATCATCCATCAGATTAGTCTGTGTGAGCAACAATGATAAAAGTTTACTAATGGTGAAACAAAGCCATGACGGCATATTTAAAGGGTCTTAATTTATTTTTTTGGGGTAGAATTTAACTAGATAAAGTAACAGTATTTTCGTTATTTTGGGATAACACTATCTTACAATAGCACAAATTCTAGTGCTGAAAATCTGGTCGAGTCCCGTGCGGGATTCGAACCAGCGACCCCAGAGTCAGGCACCTAATCGCCAGCACTGTATGTCGGCGATCTAAACCACTCGGCCAACGGGCCTCCCACAAAAATAGGAGGTAGCAGACCGGTAGTCTTGAAAGCGAACTCTGATGATCGTAATGACACAGCTCCCGCATGGGACTCGACCAGATTTTTAGCACAAGAATTTATGCTATTGTAAGATAGTGTTATCCCAAAATAACGAAAATACTGTTATACGATCACTTTCTAAATGATAAAAAAATATATAGATAAAGTAACTTTGATCATGATGTGAAAATATGAGCACATACTTTGAGTTTTTTTTGTACCTCTTGAATATTGACTATATATATCACACTGTGATATAATTTAAACAAAAAATTACATGTGTAAACAAAATATGTCTAAATTTTTCTTGTCATTTCAAATCTTGATCCATTTTGATTCCTTGATTAGGAGATACAGAATCACTGCCACGGAGTGTGTTGGTGTGTCACAACAATGCAATTCCGATTCACACAACGAAGCTGAGGTGGTTTAATGTTTATCAATGAAGAAAATCACCGATCAACCGTCATAGAATATAATGTGAAACAAGAATACCGGAATAGTACATTCATCAGATTGCCGATACCCAAAATGTGCTGTCTCATATATCTAGATAACAACGTGATGTAGAGACGCTATTTATTCGTCTTTGTACCGGTTATGCTCAGGAGAATGACATAGAATCATTATTATCTTGTGCAGAGAAGGTGTTGGTTTTGAGTTGAATTACCGTAAACTACATAAATGCTACCTTTCTACTATAGTACTATATATAAAAATTTGTTGTATTGTTGGGAAAATAATGTGATTCAAAAAGTTGTTTTGATCCTGGACAAGGGCACTGAAAACCATTAAAGAGATGTAAATGTATTTTCACACGTAAAGCTTGAAATCTACTGAACTTTTTATTATTCAATCTGTTTCCTGTAGTTAAAAAATTGTAAAATTAAATCGACGATCGTTATTTATTTTTGGAATGAAGGCGCATTAGGAGACTGTTACCAACAAGTTCTGAGCTGACCTACTTTTGATGAAAATTTCTGGTGATTTTTGATGAAAATCACTGACGATTCTGACTTGGGCGGTGCCCATCTTAATATAGGCAGGATTTCAACTGGGGGTGGGGATTTCCAAGAGTTCAATTCGCGCTCGAGTCCTAATGCCTACTCTACTTCGTAGGTCCTGTGACGTTAGTCACACTGCTCATGTATTTTAAGGTAATTTACAAATATCAGTCCTATAATAGAAAACTGTAGGGTTTGATGACTGCATGTACTTGGCATTTTCTCCATCTCTCGGGATTTTGTGGACTTACAATAATAGAATATCTGATTATCAATTACAATAACACGATCATAAACATGCCATATAGTACAACCAGTCAGAGAAACACTGTCTCTAGCCAAATGGCTCTGACTGAATAAAGACTTGTGGCAGTTTTTAATTCCCAAATACAGGTCTACAGC
>JAVTVY010029950.1:0-13328 GCA_036873755.1 Hanleya hanleyi
ACTTTGGAGACAAGTCATTTTTCAATGATGAATCTCTATTAACTAATGAATTTCTATCGGAGGTGACTTAAATCGTTATTCCCGTTCCACCTGGGGGTCGACATGCCGAGTTTAAGTCCTGAAGGAGTTGTTTCCCCTCGTAGGGGTCGCCCGATTCGGAACTGGAAGTGTGACCCGGAATTAGGAAAATAACGTCGTGAATAAACGAGACCCCTGTTGCTTCTTCATAGTTTGTCCGGGAAAAATTTGTATACCACGCTATAGTGCAGAAATTTAGGCATAAATTACGACTTTACCGTTGGTCTGGAGACATATACTGAGGCCGGTAGCCGGTACTGACCATATAGTGGTTCGAAACTGGGGCACGATGTAAAATTTGGTATATATCATCGAAGCATCAATAGACTTACGATAAATGACAGTTCTGGCGTTTCTGATTGGGCGGAACCTTGGCGGCCATCTTTAATTTATGCAAAATCTTCAATGATATATATCTTTGATACCATTTCAGTGTTCTATGAAACTTGGTATCCAGCATCGATGTATCAAGAGACTTGCAATGAATAACCACATCGGTTCCTCTGAGTGGCGGGAAGGATGGGCGGCCATCTTTAATTTATGCGAAACCATTAATGATCTATATCTCTGATACGGTTCAAGTGCTCAATGTAAAATTTGGTATACATCATCGATGTATCAATAGACAGTTCTGGTTTTCCTGCTTGGGCGGAAACCTTGGCCATCTTTAATTTATGCAAAATCTTTAATGATGTTTATCTTTGATACCATTTCAGTGTTCTATATGAAACTTGGTATACAGAATCTATGTATCAAGAGACTTGCAATGAATAACCACATCAGTTTCTCTGAGTGGTGGGAAGGATGAGCGGCCATCTTTAATTTATGCGAAATCATTAGGGATCTCTATCTCAGATAATTTTCAAATGTTCGATGTAAAATTTGGTATACATCGTCGATGCATCAACAGACTTATGTAATGAATACCGGTTTCTCTGATTGGACGGAAACGTTTGAGGCCATTTCTAATGGCAAAATTGTTCATAATCTGTATATTTGTTACTTGACTGCTTGGTGTTCCTGAAGTCTTGTTTTAAATTGAATACATTATGAATGGCTGGCGCCCAGAGCCGAGGGGTTTTCAGATGCGCAGCTTCGTATTGTAGTTTAGATGCTGAAATTCGCCATTGACGTTTAGCATGAAAATCGATCAAAATATCCCAATTAGGATAAATTTCCATATCCAAACTTGGATTTAATATCCCGACTAGGATATATATCCCAGTTAGTCGCAAGTTTACAATCTGTCAATCGCATTGAGTTCAATTTGGTATCTCTTGCTGAATTTATATTGCTAATGATATATTTTCAGCCTATGTCTAATTTTAAACCAAATTTGAGAAAGATCCATGCAGTAGTTCGATAAATTTCAATATCCAAACTTGGATTTAATATCCCGAGTAGGATATATATCCCAGTTAGTCACAAGTTTACAATCTGTCAATCGCATTGTGTTCACTTTGGTATCTCTTGCTGAGTTTATATTGCTAATGATATATTTTCAGCCTATGTCTAATTTTAAACCAAATTTGAGAAAGATCCATGCAGTAGTTCCTGAGAAATCGCGGTAACAATGTTTCATGGGGAAATCCAAGATGGCTGCCTGGTGGCCATATTGGATTTTCGGATCGGACCAAAAAAGGTTTCTTGCACAACTAGACCCCAAGGGGAACCTGTGTACCAAATTTGGGAAAGATCCATGCAGTAGTTCCCGAGAAATCACGATAACAAGGTTTCATGGGGAAATCCAAGATGGCTGCCTGGTGGCCATATTGAATTTTTCGGATCGGACCAGAAAAGGTTTCTTGCACAACTAGACCCCAAGGGGAACCTGTGTGCCAAATTTGAAAAAGATCCATGCAGCAGTTCCTGAGAAATCGCGGTAACAAGATTTCATGGGGAAATCCAAGATCGCTGCCTGGTGGCCATATTGGATTTTCGAATCGGACCAGAAAAGGTTTCTCGCACAACTAGACTCCAAGGGGAACCTGTGTGCCAAATTTGAAAAAAGATCCATGCAGTAGTTCCTGAGAAATCGCGGTAACAATTTTTTCATGGAGGAATCCAAGATGGCTGCCTGGTGGCCATATTGGATTTTCGAATAGGACCAGAAAAGGTTTCTTGCACAACTAGACTCCAAGGGGATCCTGTGTGCCAAATTTGGAAAAGATCCATGCAGTAGTTCCTGAGAAATCGCGGTAACAAGGTTTCATGGGGAAATCCAAGATGGCTGCCTGGTGGCCATATTGGATTTTCGAATCGGACCAGAAAAGGTTTCTTGCACAACTAGATCCCAAGGGGAACCTGTGTACCAAATTTGAAAAAGATCCATGCAGTAGTTCCTGAGAAATCGCGGTAACACTAATTGTTTATGGACGGACTGACGGACGACGGACTGACGGACGACGGACCACGGACGAAAAGTGATTTGAACAGCCATTGCAAAAAAATCTGCAAAAATATAGGAGAAATTTCAAATATAGGAATTTTCAGAAGAAAATATAGGAAAATACAGGAAATAAAGGAGTGTAAGACAGGTCTGTACTACATTGTGTGTTCCAAACTTGGTAGTTTTCTGGTGTTTAATCAAATGACTTTCACGTCCTAGTGGTGGTCTTTCCGGCGACCTACAGTACACCAATAAAATGACCACTACATCCTCTTCGCATCGTGCGCAAACGATTTTTGTATCGTGCGCGAACGATCTTCGCATCGTGCGCGAACGATCTTCGCATCGTGCGCGAACGGTCCTCGCATCGTGCGCGAACATGAAAAGCTTGTTCCTGCAGTGAAGCTGGCGCGAGTTCAGCTCTCGTTCGCATCATGCGGGCATCGTGCGCTAAATAACCAAGTCCGTTTTCCGGCAACAGAGAAAAACATACAATCGAAAGTGTCAACAATGCGATAAATACATTGTATATCTACAGTTACATGGAGGGAATAAAGTCAAGAAATCTAGAACTTCAAAAGAGAGATCGTTCTACCGTACACAGTTTGACGTAGTTCCGAGTTAGGATAGACAAAGCATGTCAGTGATCAACAACAACGATGAGTCGGCTTGAATGAATTATAGTGACACTCGAAAATATGAGAACAAAATATCTTCCTCTCTTTCCGTTTAATGAATGAATGCTGCACATTATTGATACACATAAAGGGACAGAGAAAATAATTCAAGCTACTTCAGAACGGGGAAATATGGTGTGAGAAATGCTAAACTGGGAAATCCAGTGGTGACCTAGTTCCTGGCTGCTAGAAAGGGAGCAGTCATTTACTACCTTGGTTCACGTGCACAAGTTTTCTGCTAACCGGACTATAACAGGCTAAAAACGATTCCAGGACTGGCATTTGGTTGATACTTTGCAATACCGTACGAAAAGAATATCACTGATATTCCACTGGACATTTTTTGGCATTCTGATGTTCTCATATAGTCAATATAAAAAAAAAAAATCATATATGAGCAGGGATTCAATGTTTATGAAAACCTAATTTTTGCTTAAATATTGTTGATGGGGATTTACCACAATTATTAATTACACAGATCTATTACAGACATTTATTATTATAAGAAAAAAATTCTAAACATTTTAAAATGTTGAGAATATTTTGCTAACTGCCAATATTTGAAAATAAGGTTGATTCTTGATTGGATAAACTTGTAACATTTTGAAACCTATCCCTTCAATCAAATGTAGATTTCCAATTTGAGAATCATGCCATATACCGGCACGATACTGAAAAATATCATTGGGGAGTCTTGCCAATATTATCCAGTTTCTAGATGATACTTCGTATACCTATAAGGGTTCAGTAGTCAGTGGAGATGAAACCGCTTGTGTCTATACCTAGTGTTCCCAGTCTTGGAGTGGGTGAGTATTAAGGTTTAACGTCGTTTTCAACCTTGTTTCAGTCATATCACGACGGTGCCTCCTTGTGCCAGAACACGAGAGTGCTCACAGTTCCTATTACCCTGGACACTGATCAGCCCAGCCAGTACAGCACCCGGTCACCCATCCAAATATTGACCGAGCTTAACGGCTATGATGAGATTTTAGAGTTCGATATGTGGGGCAAAACCGCATATCTTCATGGTGATCTGGTCCTAAGAGGTGATAAACACAATTGTGATTCCTCTGAGTGCACACGACTGTTTTACTCTCAAAAATAATTAGATTGAAGATTCAATATATTGGAATCCGTGAGAAATCTTTGGTTTAAACGATGCTTTATTGCATTTTTTGCAAGTGGGAGCGCATTAAGCCGAGCTTATAACTGCGTCTCCCACATTGAACTACATTAAACAATACAATACACTTCGGGACTAAACATGAACGAACCATTATGATGCACGGCGTGAAGAGAAAACATAGATATAAGGGGAATTATATAATCATAACAAAATCTTTCCGATTGAATACATGTATTCCATCTAATAGATTGGAAATTTCAATCTCGGATTGATTTGATTATTTTCAATCCAGATTGAATTTCAATCTAATTATTTCAGAGTGTTAGTATATTTCTGTGTAGAATACACTAAATAATATTGTGAGACATCTTTACTATGGAGCTGAGCTGCTGTCAAATTTGAGCAAATGGGGCTACCGATGTTTACATGAGAAAAGAAATAATGGGTGTTTTGGTGTTGCAGGAATTATTGTCGGGATATGAAATTTCAACTTTCCCCCAGGTGGATCGACACAAAAAAAAGCTAAAAAAACCCCAAAACAATCACATGATCTTTTCACCTTTTACCTGTAGCTCCTGGAAATGGCACGGAGATATTCTTGAGTTAATATATATATGTCAGTGGTTTTAAAATCTGCAAGGTCACTCTCTCTGTGAAATTCAGTTGTTGAAGAAATGTATATATACATGAACATCTTTCAGAATCGGCACAAAAAAAAGCTAAAAAAAAAACAAACAAAACAATCACATGATCTTTTCACCTTTTACCTGTAGCTCCTGGAAATGGCACGGAGATATTCTTGAATTAATATATATATGTCAGTGGTTTTAAAATCTGCAAGGTCACTCTCTCTGTGAAATTCAGTTGTTGAAGAAATGTATATATACATGAACATCTTTCAGAATCGGCACAAAAAAAAGCTAAAAAAAACAAAAAAAAACAATCACATGATCTTTTCACCTTTTACTCTCTCTGTGAAATTCAGTTGTTAAATCACCATATTGTGAATGACTGAATGGCATGGCCGTGAACCAGGCACTGAATGTACTTTGATACAACTTATGATTTCAGAGGTCACTGGCCAGCCACTATTTACTGATGTGCTGTTAATGCAAATGAGAATATGGTACCCAAACAGAGTCAGGCACTTTAACATAGGTCCAAATGGAAGATGTGCATTTTAGAAAATTTTAGAGAAAATACAAGTATCAAGTTGGGACAGAGGTGAAAAACAATAACTTTTTGTCCCCCTTGACAGGAGCAATATGCATAACAAATTTTAAATTGATTGATGAAGGCATTCTGAAGTTATCCAACAAAAAAGATTGAACAAAAGGAAAATTAACATAAGGGAAATTGTGGATAAAACCCCAGTTCCCAGTTTCGGGCAGAGCTGAAAAATAGCAGGTATCTTCCCCTAGACAGGAGCAATATGTACCAAAAATATGAAGTTGATTGATATAAGTGCTCAAAAGTTAACAGAGGGAAAAGTGGGGAAGAAGAAGACAGAAGAAACTGACAAACACGTTGGATTTTCCTCTAATGAAAATCAAAATTTAAAATATTTTTATTCTGTGTGAAGTGACTCTGTAATTATGCACATGCCACAAGGAAATCTTGCAATTGTAGGGGCCGTAGCAAAAGTTACTATTGGTACATATAATCAGTAAACACAGAGACTGAATATGGTACCTAGAACATTGTTTGTGTCTCACACACACGTAAATATTCAGTCCCAGTATTTCATCTAATTTCTGCAATAAATTGAGTAATCTGTTTAATCCTTCCGATATTTATCCCGACAGGGAAGCCGCTTTTATATTTCATCAATGACACTAGGGTGTAAATTTCACACATTCTTTAGAAACTGGAAACAAATGACTTCTCCCGCGATCACGTGCTGGTTTTCTTTGGCACTTGTATGTCGTGTTTATCCTTTTCTAAACCCATTGTCTGACAACGAAAATCGGCAAAGTAATTCTCCTGTTTCGTCGTGTCATTTTACACGGGATTATACAACCTTTAATTGTTGTGTTATCAGACACGTTTTATTTTTATGGAGCTGGTTTATTTCATTTCTGTGACCCATTAATTTGTTTACAGTGGGCGGGGTTCCTGGGATCCCGTGTTTTCATTGGCTGTGTTTTTGTAGTAAACAAGATGGCGCGAAAGACTTCGGCATTAGATTATGGTTGTCCAACGTTAAATTCGATGCTATCATATGGACTACGAGTATCATTCTTTCAATTTAGGTTCATCTACGAATAATACTCTCAATCAGCAGATTCGGTTCATGCTATAATAAAATCTATCGCCATCGGGACACGTTTTCGCACCTTTTTATTGCGACTTGGTTTGAAAGTTTCTCGAGGACCGAAGCCGGGCGAAGGAGGTCGTAAAATCATAAAATAATTCTGATTCAGACACATATCTCGTGTCTGACTGAAAGATTATTGAGAAATATTATAAAGAACACACAGCTTGTAGATGGAATTACGAATTAACGACAATGATAAATTGTACGCATTCTTTGCGCATCGTTCGAAGTGGCAGTCTAATCTCTGGTTTAGTAAATGCCCGCATGATCTTCGAGGGAACTCCACACGTTATTCTCATCGTGCGGCATCGTGCGGAGATCGTTTGCGCATCGTGCGGAGATCGTGCGCATATCGTTTCAGCAATCTCGAAACCAGAGCTATCCGGTCCTGTCCTCCCTACTATGCTCTGGGAGGGCGCTCGGCAGTACGATCGGTCATTGGATAGAACACAAAACCCTAGAATTTAGAACATAACGAGAGCGTATCTGTGGGGATCAAGCCGACGTCCCGACGTCATGAATGTTACGAGCGCGTCTGAAAGATGACGTAGCCTACTAGAATTCTTTATGCATTCTTGCGAAACATTTTTTTATTCTGACGTCATGACGTTATGACACTGGCCATGAAAATGACTCATGACTGACGTTCTATAAAGAATAGGATATGTTCCAATGGAACCGGAAGGGGCCACGTGAAAGAATTTTTCAATGTATTATGGGACCAATTTTCAGCGACCGTCGTCCCAGGGGTTCGTCGGAGCGGCCAATTTTCCAGCGGAGAGCGACCCCTGGTGGCGAGGTTGATCGTTTCAGCATCGTCTGCGCATCGTCTGCGCATCTTTAGTGCTCATTTTATTGGTGTACTGTAGCTCTTTTACTTAGAAAGGATATCATTCCTGTTCTTTGTTTATAGAGTTGCTTTAATGTCTCATTAATAATATATATTATTGATTATTGATATTTGCCAAAACGATATTTCAACAGCATATAGATACTCCAATGGGTGCTAATAGTGTTCATTATCTGACCTATATCTGTTCTCTTATGAATACAACTATATGTGGAAACTTTCAAAACAGATAATGTCAAATCCAGTTCCTTCTCATTCACCAAACCTTAAGTAGACGATCGTCTCGCTGCGGATCATCGCTATATAAATGCCGCATTGAAAGATATATATCCACCTGCATTCCATTCGAAGGAACCAACATATAGCCATAATGAAGCATCACATTTTTACCTGTATCTCTATAAGTATGAAGATACAGGGTTTTTTTACTCCTCAGCCCTACGGGTTCAGGAGTATTGTTGTGGCCCCAGCAGTGTGTCTGTCCGTCTGTCCGAGCCGTATCGCGAAAACTATTGCAAGGAAGTTCTTGAAACTTACAGGTTATGATCCTTTTATTTTTTACGTGTGCCTTTGAAACTTTCAGGTCTAACCGGTCATTAATTATTATGTCTCCCCCAACTATGTTGGGGGGAGACATCTAGTGTTTGTGCTGTCTGTCTGTCTGGTTGGATGTCTGGATGTCTGGATGGATGTCTGTCCGTCCCCTTGCCTTTTCTGCAAGATATCTCGAGAACTACTGGATGGAATTTCACCAAACTTAGATGGAAGCTTCATTGGGATAGCCCCCTCATTTGATTAGGTTTTGGTGTGTGTGCGTGCATTCATCCATGTCCGGTGTCCGTCCATCTATTTGTACATGTATATACAGGCCTTGTCTGCAAGATATCTTAAGAACTACTGGATGGAATTCCACCAAACTTGGATGGAAGCTTCAGTGGGATAGCCCCCTCATTTGAATAGGTTTTGGTGTGTGTGCGTGCATTCATCCGTGTCCGGTGTCCGTCCGTCCATCTATTTGTACATGTATATACAGGCCTTGTCTGCAAGATATCTTAAGAACTACTGGATGGAATTCCACCAAACTTGGATGGAAGCTTCAGTGGGATAGCCCCCTCATTTGATTAGGATTTGGTGTGTGTGCGTGCATTCATCCGTGGCCGGTGTCCGTCCGTCCCTCCGTCCATCTACTTGTACATGTATATACAGGCCTTGTCTGCAAGATATCTTGAGAACTACTGGACGGAATTTCACCAAACTTGGATGGAAGCTTCATTGGGATAGCCCCCTTATTTGATTAGGTTTTGGTGTGTGTGCATGCGTTCATCCGTGTCCGGTGTCCGTCCGTCCGTCCATCTACTTGCACATGTATATACGGGCCTTGTCTGCAAGATATCTTGAGAACTACTGGATGGAATTTCACCAAACTTGGATGGAAGCTTCATTGGGATAAGCCCCCTCATTTGACCAGGTTTTGGTGTATGTGTGCATGCATTCATCCGTGTGGGGTGTCCGTCCGTCCGTTCATCTACGTGTACATGTATATTCAGGCCTTGTCTGCAAGATATCTGGAGAACTACGTGACTTTATTGGGATAGCCCTCTCATCTGATTAGGTTTTGGTTTATATGTGCGTTCGTCCATGTTCGGTGTCCGTCCGTCTGTCCATGTACTTGTACATGTATATGTATATACAGGCCCTTTCTGCAAGATATCTGAAGAACTACTGGACAGAATTTCACCAAACTTGGATGGAAGGTTCATTGGGTTAGTCCCCTCATTTGATTAGGTTTGGGTGTGTGTGTGCATTTATCCATGTCCATCGTCCGCCCATCCATCTAATTGTTCATGTCTATACATACATGTACCTTGTCTGCAAGATATCTGGAGAACTACTCGACGGAATTTCACCAAACTTGGATGGAAGCTTCATTGAAATGGCCTTACGATCTAATTAGGTTTGGGTGTGAGCTAGTGCTTGTGTGGGTCCATGCAAAATGTGCTTATCTGTCTGTCCAAATTTTGTTCACTCCATATCTTGGAAACTACTGAATGCAGATGCATGTAACTTCTATACGGTACAGCATGTATACTATAGGTGTGGCTCTTGTATGTTTTGCATCTTTCCTATAATGTGATCAGTTTCGAAATAGTTGATGCTTCACAATTACATGTATTTCACATTGGTTGGACGCTGTAGATTCGACAATCCACTCATTGCTATAGAAATCCCGACTCCTCACTGGGTTACTGCAACAATAAAAATCGCCTCTTTGTAATTTATATTTTTAGATGCGCAGCTTTGTTTAGGATACTTATTGCTGCATTCATTTTATAGCACTTTCCCTTAAATTATGTGCCCACTCAAGGCAAGGTGGGAGGTTGGGGGAGACGTATGTTTTTGCTTAAAAAAACAACCAGCATAGGCTTCATGCCGGAGCGGCAACTCAAGGGTCAAAGCGGAACCTCTATTTTTTTTTTACATTTTTTTTATTTTTCTACCATTTTCCAGTCTTCTAAAAAGGGATCTCCAAGTATGCATACATTAGGCCTACTTTCATACTGATTTGCATACTCTTCCTGGCATGTAGCCTATCAAGAGCTCCATAGTAAAGTTGTATGTCTGCCATTGGTTCAGTGTAGTGAATGACTGATCATTGGTTTGGTCTAGAAGTCTATATTCTTCTGCATATTCAGTAGTACGGTATTGCCAGACTAATTGTCGTATCACTACGCTGTTGAGAAAAAAATAGTCTGACATTAAAACTGTGAAAATCGACTTGTTATTTCGTCTAAAAGTTCTCAGAATGGATTTGAACGATAATAAACGCCTGTTTTTATCGGAAAATGGCAACTTGTACTTTGTCTTGTAACAGAACTGTAGGAACCTGTGAGATTCTGTCAAAAACGAAAGTAGTCAAAAACGGAAGTAGTGCCCATGTGTTTGTGCTTCCTGCCAACACATCCAATGATGGAGTTTTCAGTTTTAAAATGAACTGTGGTCGTCAGCCAGTACAAGCGGTGTCTCGCATAACAAGTCCTCTAAAATATACTTCATGGAAGATAGCGAAAGGTATGGCCAACCCAATAAATCAACGCAAACATGATCGTTGAACTGTTGTTGTTGTTGTTGTTCTTGTTGTTGCACTGACGTGAATGCATTACCAACGGAGATTCGTCAGGGGATGATGGGATGTGATGTTCCGCTATCGGAGCCAGTTTTTCTTAGAGAAGTGAAATTCTCCACAGTATCTGTATGTAATCTGTGCATTTTTATTCTGAAATTTGAAGGAAATCTGTTCAGGATCAAAGAAAATCTCCAATACCTCGCGTGGGGTTTTTTTTTTTTCCAAAGCACAATGACGTTGGGCTTGCAATCTTGTAACATTGTGACTAGGCACTATGAAAATAACATGTGTGGTATTGGAGGTTTGTTTTGATTCGGAATAGATTTCCTTCGAATTTCAGAATAATAATGCACAAATTACATAGAGATCATACTGTGGGGAATTTCACTTCTCTGAGATGAACTGGCTCCGATATTTAGCCGAAAATACCATCCCATCGTGATACAGCTCAGTAACTCTAGCCGGTTGTAGTTATTTCTTCCATCCCATGGGCCATGTGTAACATTTAAAAAAATTGTATTTCTTTTCTTAAAAATATATATAACAGGGGTTGAATTGTGAATAATATTTTGTGGATATTTTTTAAAAATAATTGTTTCACATTAACATCAACTGCTTGACAGGATATGGGGCAACAGATAAACAGAGGACAAATGGACAAAAGACCCGTCCGACACTTAGTTTCAGGCCAGGGCAATAAGATCACAACTGTACATGTTTCCCCCCCCCTGTAGATATGTGGATATCTGGTCACTTTTTACCCCTCGGCCATTTTGGCCTCGGGGTATTGTCATTGCCATGTACGTCCGTCCGACATGTACGTCCGTCCGGCCGTCAGTCCGTTAACACATTTTAGGCAAAACCGCTTGAGATACAACCACCAAATTTTCAACACTTATTTATCTAGTGCTAAGTCAGATTCCTATTGAAAGTGGCTTCTCTCAGCCCATATTTTACAGAGTTCTGCCCCTTTACAGATATATTTGTCCCCCGCTACTTAGTAGCAACACCGGTGTCCGTAATTCCGTGATTCCGTTATTCCGTGATTCCGTAAGATTTTCTTGTCCGGACAATAACTCGTGAACGATTTAACCGATCAACTTCAAACTTGGGGTGTGCCTTGACATTGGCGAGAGGACGGTTGGGATTGTTTTTTAGCAATGTACATAATCAAATATGGCCGCCGTCAGCCATATTGGATTATAAGCAGTTGGATCTTAGATTTTCTTGTCCGGACAATAACTCGTGAACGATTTAACCGATCAACTTCAAACTTGGAGTGTGCCTCGACATTGGCGAGAGGACGGTTGGGATTGTTTTCCAGAAATGTGCGTAATCTAATATGGCCGCCATCAGCCATATTGGATTATAAGCAGTTGATCTTGTCCGGACAATAACTGGGGTACGATTCAACTGATCTACTTCAAACTTGGGGAGTGCCTTGACATCGGTGAGGGGACGGCTGGGATTGTTTTTCAGCAATGTACATAATCCAATATGGCCGCCGTCAGCCATATTGGATTATAAGCAGTTGGATCTTAGATTTCTTGTCCGGACAATAACTCGTGAACGATTTAACCGATCAACTTCAAACTGGGGTGTGCCTTGACATTGGTGAGAGGACGGTTGGGATTGTTTTTCAGCAATGTGCATAATCTAATATGGCCGCCATCAGCCATATTGGATTATAAGCAGTTGGATCTTGTCCGGACAATAACTAGAGAACGATTCAACCGATCTGCTTCATATGTGGTGAGTGCCTTGACATTGTTGAGAAGAGGATTAGGATTGTTATTCAAGGACGTGCTTAATCCAATATGGCCACCATCAGCCATACTGGATTTCATTGGATTTTAAACAGTTTGATCTTGTCTGGACAATAACTGGAGTACGATTCAACTGATCTACTTCAAACTTGGGGAGTGCCTTGACATCGGTGAAAGGATGGTTGAGATTTTTTTTCAGCGATGTGCATAATCCAATATGGCCGCCGTCAGCCATATTGGATTTTAAGCAGTTGGATCTTAGATTTTCTTGTCCGGACAATAACTCGTGAACGATTTAATCGATCAACTTCAATTTTGGGGTGTGCCTTGACATTGGTGAGAGGACGGTTGGGATTGCTTTTTAGCAATGTGCCTAATCGAATATGACCGCCGTCAGCTATATTGGATTATAAGCAGTTGGATCTTGTCCGGACAATAACTCGAGAATGATTCAACCGATCTACTTCATACCTTGGGGAGTGCCTTGACATTGTTGAGAGGATGATTAGGATTGTTTTTCAAGGACGTGCTTAATCCAATATGGCCACCATCAGCCATACTGGATTTCATTGGATTTTAAGCAGTTTGATCTTGTCGGACAATAGCTGGAGTACGATTCAACTGATCTACATGTACTTCAAACTTGGGGAGTCCCTTGACCTTGGTGAGATCCCGGTTAGGATTGTGTTTCATGAACGAGCATAAACCAGTTTGGCTGCCATCTACCAGCGATATTGGATTATGTTGCATTTTAAGCAGTTGCATTTTGTCTGGACAACAACTCTAGAATAATTCAACTGATCGACTTCAAACTGGGGGAGTGCATGGACATTGGTGAGAGGACAGTTGTCATGTAGTATATTTTATGGATGTGCATAATTCAATATGGGTGCCAACCGCTGTATTAGATTATGTTAAGCTCATCAGCGATATCTCCATGTTCAAATCATACTCTTCATCAATGATGGTTGTATGAGATATCATCGACCAAAAAAAATCGA
>JAVTVY010029951.1:0-13130 GCA_036873755.1 Hanleya hanleyi
ATTCTGGGCATCCATCCAAAAATGAAGCATGACTCATGATTGCACACCAGGAGAATTGCGTTTCGAAATTTTAATGTTGGTTGGAGTGGTCACCTCATGAACAATTAAACAAATGAGTTATTCTCCGTTATAGTCATCTCTACTGATGCAACGAGAGCTTGTAAGAGTCGCCAAGCATTTGGTGGTACCAGAGACCACATAGAGGATTGTTTGTTGGTGGTTACCAGATTGACAATTCGATCTGTCTTCAGCTTTAAGCTGGTAAACCCGTCTCAAAAGAGTGACTATATGCATCTCTTCATGGCAAACTTCGCTGTATATATGTTGAATTCTATGACCCTGATTGAAAATTTTGTTTCCTTCAATGATGAAATCATCCAGGAACTACCATATGCACTTGTCTGATTATCAAATTATGTTTAACTCTTCAGGCAAATATTAAGCTAAGGCCTCCTTGGTATGGTTAGGTGACAAGCCAGTTCCTTGGTAAGGGGTAATTATCCTGACCATCTGACTGCAAACAGAGACACCTGGTCAAGGGTAATATTCCTGACCATCTGACTACAAACAGCTAGGGACACCTGGTAAAAGATAATTATCCTGACAATCTGACTACGAACACGGATACCCATCCCCCTCCATTTTTATGGAATGTTGCTCATATGTTCCAAAAAGAATAAACCACTTTATCTTGCATCTGACTGGTAGACAAGCTACTTGTACAAGAGCAATACCATATATGTTAACAAATGTTTCTGTGTGTAGCTTCCGGCTTGTGACAGCCCGGTCCTGTCCAACAATCATGAGCGCCATCAGATATTTCCTTTGTTGACGGACAATTTTATCAGTTGAGCTATAAAACTGATAAGTTTGAAGTTTCGATCATGCGGATGGAGGATTAGAACCAGGTCAATGGGGCACTACACTTACACATAGCAAGGGAATCAGAGGTGGTTGTTATATTGAATTTTCACATAATGCTTTGCATCCGTGAATACGCAAATCCCCTAATAAAATATTACCAACCATAATGTAGTAATTATTCTTCCTATACGAACATATTGAAAAAAAAATAGACGACTTATCCTTATTTGACATCTCTTGACCTTCATTACAACACATATAAGGGAAGTGGGAAGAGGTGCCGACATACTGACAGAGTCACATGGCTTCACAGTATAGTCTTCTGGTTAACCTATTCTAAAGCACATACCAAAAATCTAACGATTCGTGATATGTGTTGTATCTCAGGTAAGCTTTTATTGTACCTGTTCATGTGGCAACTTGGAGGACATGACCACACCCACACGGCCCCAAGCACCGGCATAAGCGGTATTAGATACAAGTCTAGAGAGCTATGATGGAAATGCTAAAAAATGACCACCTAAAAATTGACCTTCGAGGTAAAAAATGAGAATGTCATCCGATCACATCTCAATCCCCACGCCATGGAGAGTTGATTAAGCATGGATGACAGCTTTTAACCCTTTCACTGATCATTCCCTGTTGAAAAATGTACACCTAGCCAAAACAAAGCCAAACCCAGGGATGAATCGGTGAAAGGGTTAACAAACGATGCCGCCATCTTCTTGGTTTGGCTCACTAATTTGGGGTCATTGCTCCCCCTAAATCTTTTTCTTGTCCCTGCAGCTAGGGAGCTGAATCTTACCACACTATGCCATTGGATCAAGCTGCACGAGAAAATGTTTTAAAAATCCAAGATGGCCACGTGATGACGTCACAGTGACTTCATTTCCAAAAAAGCTTTTTGTGGACGATTTTCGATTTTTTTATGTATGTGTTTTCTTCTAGTAAATAATCATCTGATGTAAAATGAAATAGTTTTTGTCCCCTTTTCCTCGCAGAAAAGTACGAATTTGAACCAAAAATGACGAAAACAGCGTTTTTTTTCTGATACGCCACATGGCCGCCATTTTGAATTTACTCATGATTTTTTGCTCGTAGCTATGCAAATAGGCTCAACATGATCCCAGTATGATAAAATACAAAGCCATGGAATGTCAGCACTCAATTTTTTGCCGATCCGAAGATAGGGCGGAAAGTTTTGGAACACAATGCCCCCCCCCGTTAAAATTTCCCATAATCCATTGCATCTGTGAATATGCAAATCACCAGTAAGTAAGACCAGAAAAAAAATAGATATGATATGAATAGCCTCCGTATCATCCAAGGGGTGTTGCAGATCTGTACTTTTGAACAAATAGGACAGCACATGACTCGAAAATGGCGGGTTACGTTGGGGTTACGTCGGTAGAGTTTAGCTGATTGGCTGACGAACTCACGTGGTGTTGTTTTTTCGAGGGGAATCCCCGTTATAGTTGCCGAAAGTAGGCTGAAAATAGACACAAACGATCCCAGGGTCCGTCTTACCGCGTATAGATGACCCAGATGGTATACAGGTTGGGGGATAAGGTCATGGTCTCTGCTTTAGCCCAAGGTTTATGCCAAGGACCAGTCCATAATTCTACCCCGCTTTATGGTGCCAACCTGGCGGGAGCGCGGCAACATCAGAAGATACCCCGCCAGCTTTGCCCCTGGTTCGGCTGAGCCAACCAAAATAGTCCTACTATATGTTCCCTTCAAAACACCATGAAGAGTTCTCGGGATTGGTTGACACCCGTATTACTGCGAGCCAGTTAGATCCTTCAAGCGACATATCAAAATGGGGAAGCAGATAGGATTTAATTTTAATTAGATTGAGTTGATCGCATTCTGTAGTCAAATTAACAATTTTATGTCTCGGGGGTATACTTTCTTAAGAAACATCCAGTTTGATAAATTCACAAAATTAGGTAGATGGTCAAGCATCATCAATTTTCCGTGATAATGCATATTTACTTCACTTACATTTCAGCGTCCGATCCAAACGGCTTTAATATAATTAAGGCTCTGTCTTATAATAGTATATCCAGTAAAGATAGATATAGAAAAAAACAGAATGAACAAGCGTTTGCAACAAGTGGCGAAAGTCACGGGTTTTGTATTGAGTTTGCTGTGTACTATGCTTGATTGTATTACATCCAGTTTTAACGTCTACGCGGTCCCAATGAAGATTATATTCAACTTCACACAATCACAAGGTATGTATGTATTTTATGTGAGTATGTATGTATGTATGTATGTATAGGTAGGTATGTATGTATAGGTATGTATTTTTTGTATAGGCATGTATAGATATCAAGCACAGTTCCAGTCCCAACAAACCCAATCTTTGTTTTCTTACAAGATATTAAGAGTACAATTGCTTGTGCTAAAACAACGCGAACGACTGGAAATTCTTTTGCTTTTACACAACCATTTGGCCGAACATTAGAGTTTGTTGATCACTAGACATCAGCTATTGTTTGACCTGAATTCTGACCCTAATTGCTGATATTCTTTCTCATCGTTCCTTGTCATCATTTTACTATTGTTTATTTTTGCCCTATATTTGGGTTGAAGAACAGTCCATGTTTTATGGAGATCAACTAAAGCGAATTCAATTAATATTTTCTCAGTATAGATGGCGAATAGTCAATCATAATGTTATACGTTATATACCAGAACTTAGTACAGATATGTATATTCAAAATATATCCTCAATTTGTTAATGAACCAACGTGTAACACGACGCGAAATTATGTTGCTTTCACCTAAATTCCGATCTTCGCTTTTGTATCAGTTATTTAGATACTTGTCATCCTACAGGGGATTTCATAATAGTTACCGTTTGAGGATGATGTGCTGTTTACGACCACGCCATGTTGCTCTGGCAAGTGTGAAGCTCTGGCAAGTGTGAAGCTGAACAGCTTTGTTGTGTCTGAAGTTGTAAACTTGCAAGTTTATTTCGGCTGTCATGCTGATCTCTGACTGAGTGATGGGTTTTCAAACTGCCACACAGCCAATGAGAATCATAGAAACAAACCAAATGAAATAAACATGTTATTAGAAGTTGGTGACTTCAGATAGGAGGTGCAAAGTTACATGTGATGTTTTGATTCAGTCTTGGCATGAAATTTATTGTCACTGAAAGATATATTGATAAATTATTATGAAATCCCCTGTAACTAAGAAATGTACCAGCACTCTATATTTTTATGGGAGATATGTTTCGTCTGTCCATGTAACACGCCATGAAATTTTTGGTCTTGTTGACAAGAATTTCTTCAGATTTGTGTTCCTGCATTTTTAAATTCGTCTGATTTTCAACTCTGCTCCCAAGAATATAATATTTATAGCTAAAGAAAGAAAAATATAAAGTGAGAAAATTGAGAATAGAATTATTTCCGTAACATGAATGCACTGTATACTGCTTTATCGCTTCTATATAATGCAATGTTAATCAGTCAGTTGGACTGCTATCACCTATCATATCGGTCAAGACACACCGACTATTTGAATTACCTCCAATGATCGCATGGCATACTGGAAGGAAAGGGGATGGAGGGTGGGGTTAAAGGAAAATTTGACACAATAGCCACTTATCCTAACTGTATTATTTTCTGTATATTATTAGTTATTATTAAGCATTATTTGTATTATTTTGTCTTAGTTCCAACAGTTTCAGCTTTCACAGGTTGCCCACAATGCTATCAACATGTAAATTTACCGCTTTCTTCTGATATCATGACATTTTGCCTGTTATCCTATGGATGACCGAGTGAGTGAGTGAATAGGATTTTCTGTAACTGAAAAAAGTACCAGCACTCTATATTTTTATGGAACATATGTTTCGTCTGTCCATGTAACACGCCATGAAATTTTCGGTCTTGTTGACAAGATTTTCTTCATATTTGAGTTGCTAATCTTCGATCTACTGCATTTTTAAAATCGTGTGATTTTCAACTCTGCTCTCAAGAATACAATATTTATACAAATTAACACTGATCATTGGCTGAAGAAAGCAAAATATAAAGTAAGAAAATTAAGAATAGAATTATTTGCGTAACATGAACGAACTATACTGCATTACCGATTCTATATTATGTATTATAAATGCGCTGAAATCTTTAGGTATACACAATAATGTTGAAATTTAAGCATGATTTGGGGGTAAGCATCTCGAAAAAAAAAAATAGCGAACGACAGATTGCCTTATATTAGAATTTCCACTGACTAGCTTTGCATAATAAAGCAGGGTAAGCACTCCGAAGAATGACAAGCAGTTCATTGTGACTCGATATTTCGGTTTATTTCTTCAAACCATCGTCAGGAGTAATTTGACAGAGAAACCAAATGATATATATACAAGTAAGGTGTTGAAATAATCAGTGACGAATAAACATATATGTGAAAATGGCATCAGTGTGAATTATGTGCAGTAAAAACAGTTGTTGTGGCAATACATTCAGATAAGGTCAATAAAGATCTGATACATGATTTAAGAGATTAACAGCATGTGGGATTAAACAGTGTGTGGTGACAATAAACAAAGATTCAGTTAAGGTTGACAAGTGTTTGTATAGGGAGGTGATCAGTTCAATATAATATACATTTGTCAGATTATCAATCAAACAAAGCTAACTGTTTGTAGCTTTCAGTCCGTGGTTTAATTGGGGTTTATTGTTTTTAATTGCAAATGCCTCTTTAAATAATAATTCTGACCAATGTTGAGATTTATCTATAACTTTCATGTTGTTAAAAATAATCAGAGGGAGTCTAGGTTCAAAAATGGTGTCTGAGTTAGGCATGCAGAACAATCTCATAATATGGTCAAAGTGCTCACAGTTTTGAATATGATTGAAAATCTCACTGTTATTGTCCTCAGCATGCTCGATTGCCTTAGTGCACAAGATTGCTCCGAATCAAAGGTACACACTCTAGCCGATCCATTCGCATAAAGTCGAGTCTATAATTCCGTTCCGTTCTCTGTAGACTCCTCGCCAAAGTTGATCACTTTTTAGTATTTTTTTTATGTGGGTAGAGGTATAATTGTTTATCGTCCATTGATTATCTTGATTACGGCTGAAGTAATTGAGCATTATTCCCTTGCACTGTACAGAATAGCATTTTCTGTAAAGACCGCCCGAAGTACGTGTATGTTTCGTCCAGTATTTCGTTCGAGTTGTGAGGTATGTCTTACCTTTCATTATTCTCCTATCGCGTTAGGAAACTTTAAGGTACATTTCTCCACATTCTGTTCTTTGTGTTGATAACGAAATATTACCGAAACTTGTTGTTCAAGGATGACAATAACTATGCGGAACCAGGCATTCGAAGTTCTTCGAAACTCACAATGGGCTAATGTCTATAGAAGGATTTCATGGTTGACGGTGTCTAATGGATTTGACAAATCTAGAAATGCACCGATAGAATATATTTTAGCCTCTGTCGCAGCTACTAATTTATCATGAAGAGATAGAACGGCTGAAAACGTAGAATGGTTCCTACGGAAACCGTACTGATTGCAGCAAATTATGTTATAATTTTTTAAGAAGTCGAACATATTATTTACTACTGGTTTTCCAATGACTTTACTGATACTTGGCAAACCGAAATGGGCCGATAGTTCTCAAAAAGGGTTAGCCAAAAAGGCCAAATGGAGGTAATTCAAATAGTCTGTGTGTTCTTGACTGATATGAAAGGTGGTAGCAGTCCAACTGACTGATTAACATTATTATGTTATTAACCAAGTGTTTTCATATTGGCCTGGTTATAAGTCCGAGTTCTGCCGTATTGGCACGAGGCCGCAGGCCGAGGGCCAATAAGGCTGACCGAGGACCTAGCCTATAACCAGGCCAATATGAAAACACTTGCTTAATGACATTTTTATTAAATTACTCACCAACAACTTTTTTTTTCATCGATTATAATACGGTACATATATCAAGGAATATTTTAGTACAGCGACGCCCCCGCAAATCTGGATATATATTTCTTTCTTCACAGTAGCCTTATTCCCCACGATTAATGTAGTTTCGATGTACCACTATAGTCGGAAAGTGGATTCCCTCTACAGTAACGCTATAATCGACGGCGATAATTGGGACGGTGAATAGGCCGATCATCTGCAACCTGGACGGGGTTAGTCAACGTAGAAAACGGGAGTCGAGAAGATACACACGCAATTTCCCCCGCTCTGGTCCAGGCCGGAGAGATGTGTTCTCCGGGCCGGACCACACCCGCTGGACGTCCGACTTTTTCACCGCACACTCCGGACCGGAGTCGGCGGAGAATGGACGGAGCACAACCGAGCGGAGACAATTGGGTGATGTACATGGCCGGAGACATCCTCTCCCAGGGTGCTTTGCGCTACGCTGCATTTACCCCTGTAGGGGTCTCGCCATTTTTTACAGGATTCTTGTAAAACCAAGAACTGTTCTATCTGACTGTTTTACTGATCACAAAATGTATATTTATCTCGAAATACACTAAACAGTTATGCAGTGTATGCCAAAACGCCAGTTTCACACAGTTTGAAGACAGCTTTTTGACAGATTACCGTAGAACTATATGTTGCGGAAATATATATCGGTGAGAAGCGACTGATATCAATTCGCCCAGTTAGACGGTCGTCATGTTCGTTTACTGTGGCAACAGATGACCTTGGGTCAACTCCGGTAAAGTCCGTGAGACCCTTACAGCGCTACATGGAGAGGCGCGAAGCAGAACGTAATGGATGCCTGGTAGAGCTTGGGCCGGAGAATGAGCTATTAGACTCGTACCCAGCTCCAATTCGCTATCGCTCTATGGAGACTAGTTACCGGCAGGCATTTTAAATCAGCACTGCACAGTGATTGGCCCATGGTATTCTCCACCCACAATGCCCCTCCATGCTTGTTTGGACGTCGGCAAAATGGTACATCTTCAGAAAATTTATGACCTAGGCCTATCACAAAGTTAATTCACAAGATCATTATTGTTTAGCATCATCAGATAAACAAGACTAGTACGATCAGACAACATGAAGGCGAAAATACTGTATAATTGACGTCATTCGTTGTTTTCCGCGTTTCAATGGTTGATCTTCAATGCAGAATCTAGGTCAACTAAATTTATATAATGTCTGCTGCTTCAAACGAGTAGGCCTACAAGTACGTTCAGTTTTATTTTTTTTAACAACAAAACTTGCATAATGTTAGCAACAAAAGTATGAACAGTACTATGTATTGAATGAAGAACAGAAATGCTGCAAATCCCCTGACCTGATCATGTACATGTCACGCTAAGAACCTTGGAATAGGTCATAAATTTTCCGAAGATGTACCGTCTTGCTGGAAGTCGTGGTAGTCGTAGAAGCGAGGGCTTTATTTAGGAAACCTACCATAATCGCTCATCGCTCATCAAATCTTACAAAGGATCTATATAATACTTGGTGGATTGGTGGCCGTAGCGCTCAAGGCCCTTTATCGCACCATAGACGAGTACTGGTCACTTGATACACACGAACAACAACAACAACACATATTGACATTGGTCTATTTACCGGTCTAGATTTAGACCGGTAATTCAGCCAATCAGAGAATACAAAATGCCTGCCGCTAACTAGACCCCCATTCTCAAAGAGAGCCGTGTCTACCCGCGGGAGACCAAAGCGACTCTCATGTAAACTGGTGACATTTTTGAATCTCCAATCTCAAAGCGAGGCAGCATGACATCATTCTCAAAGCGAGCCGTGTCTACCCGCGAACTACTTCCTGTACTAGATAACTCGCTTTCACGGCCAAGTATACATACCGACAATAATTTGTTCGCGATTGATATGCTCCGAAACGGAAAGAGTCATTTCCCAATTATATAGCCCACGTTATGTTTAGCAATTCGCTTCTAACTCGGCGGAGTCAGCAGGTCAGTGACAAGCCAGATAATCATACGCCGCCTACTCACCCCCCAAATTTTGGGGGGATGGCTCCCATTTACGCGTGAGACTCTTTCTCGCAGTAGGGAGTCTCGCGAGACGAGAATGACTAGACCCCCATTCGCGACTGCTCGGCTTATTCCGTGAAGTCATACCTCGCGTATTAATGGTGGAAGGATTTTACAGCTCTCAGCTGTAAACCGTGATCCGCCGCACGTGAGGCACATCACATGCTGTAGGATGTGTTTC
Source organism: Hanleya hanleyi (assembly GCA_036873755.1). Classification (NCBI taxonomy): domain Eukaryota; kingdom Metazoa; phylum Mollusca; class Polyplacophora; order Lepidopleurida; family Hanleyidae; genus Hanleya; species Hanleya hanleyi. The sequence continues at coordinate 9,047 of JAVTVY010029951.1, forward strand.
CCCTCACATAGTCCTCGTTTGTATTTCTCTCTTATCGGGAGATAAAATATATATCCAAATGAAATGGACATTCCCTTGATTCTACCCGGGAAGAATCTCTTCTAATTTGAGGTGTTTCTCTCGGTTTTTCTTCTTGAGCTAATCTCCATCAGTGTCCATGGTAACGGAAGTCATACAGCTGGCATGCGCCGTTCGGAGTTTCCGCGTGATATTATTCTTTCAATATGGATGCCAATATGGATTCCTACCAGTGCGGATCGAGGTTCTAATGTCCTACATTGTCCGAGATTGTGTCGAGTGACTAGACCCCAACGGTGCGTGTGAGTTGAGGGCTAGGTACGAGTCTAATGAGCTATTAGGTCAAATATTCGTAGACATTGTTTCGCAATTTTCATTTTGGCCGAGCGAGAATCACGGCTGAACTCTCATTATTACGATATTATCGTTCATTTTTCTGTTATTGCATTCGAATACTATTGTATACCAACCCCAGATCATTTCTCAGTCTTCTTTTTATCAATGTTATCGGTTATTTCCATTATATTTCTCATTTCCCTTCTCGTCGTCTGGCGTTCGTTTCTTTCCGGCGAAACCCGAGACAGCTGTTCATCACGTGATCACAACAACAACAACAACAGTCTGACAATTTCTCCTCGTGGTTTGAATAAACCCACAAGTTCATGATCGTTCCCGTTATTTTTGGGCAACCAAAAGTGATCAGGAACTTGGTGGATTTATCCATCAAACCATGCTCCTCTGGAATTACGAAAGCAGTACAAAACTAAAGGCAAGATTGACGGTGCAATATTTTTTCAGTTGAATGCCTTTGGCATAAATGTAAATTTACCTAAGCGACAGTTCCATAAATAATTGGTTTAGTCTTTTGTTGAACAATACAAAAGAACACAGCGTTTTAACAAGCATGTACTCCGTCACCACATGCACAATATTTTATGATTCTTATAACATTAATAAGCCTAGAATTTGAAAAGCGAGGTTAGTCAATGTGGCAATCCTACAAAATAAATATTGTACCGTCGTGCTATGTTTCCTCACAAAAAACCACAGTCCAAATTATCTTGCAAATATTTATTTGTTTTTCAGAGAAGGTTCACAAGTAGTCATGGTATTGACAAACATGGTACCGGTACTGGGTTTTAGCTCCATTTTTAATAATGACAATACATGGGAAATGATAACCAAAAATTATTCTTATCCCGCTTGTTTAAAAAAACAAACTATAACTATACAGCCATGATTATGAAGCATCAACGTCCTACTAACATGCTTGAACGGATGATGCACGCTTTACTTCAAATTAAATTTAAATCAGACTGAACAATGGCATGCATATGCTCAGAAATTCGAAGATCATCAAACATAGAATTTTAATAACGTATACATGCATACATGTCGTTCTGTGATAATGTAGTGATTCAAGAAGTTATCGAGCAATTTAAATTACCGGTATGCTACTTAGAATAAGACGAGTAATAGTATGCTACATGTACTTAAACAAAATAAATTCGTTGAATCAGCATTTCCGGTGCTGATTTGATTGATTGAAAGCATACTGTAGATTTAATTCTTTTCAAGATAGAGCTTGTATCACACAATCTAAGTACTGTAGCACTAGTACACAACAAAGGGGGAAAGTAAAAAACAGTTGGAAATTTGCGATTCAAAAGGTAATTTGCAATCCTCGATATAGCAATCTATGTTGAAAATATTATTAATCTACACATGTTCAAAGCAACTGGTCATCTCGAGGATGGTCTAGGTAGACACAGCAATACCCAGGTTTGCACATGTGTACCAGTGATGATGTTTCAATGAGAGAGGTCCCGATATCCTACCATACCTGGTTTAGGTGTAGCTGTCCTTACAGTTCTCCCATGCTTATACTTAGGAAGCACATCATTTGCCATCCTCATATTAAAATTTCCCAAGTAAGTAAATTACCATAACTTATGTATAAAGTATATTTGACTGCTATTTCTATGGGGAAGCTGTAAGAATTACAACCAAAACCATCCAAGCAGAGTGTGAAATCACTGAAGTGTGAAATGGACTAAATTGTATGATAACGAGACCTGCCAATTTGCGAGCAGGTCAAGCTCAGCATATGTAGTACAAGTTCAAAAAATCTTGGTTATAATCCTTTAATCAAAAGGGTTAGAATTCAGTTTTATTTTATGATTTCACCTTGAATAGGTCAATGTCAATCATCTTCATTAGGGTTATCGTGATAAACAAAAACATTGTGTAAATTTGAGAAAGCCGGCAGCTCTAATCCTCAAACATGTCAAAGACACATAGTGCTAAAGCATTTGACCATGGAAAATGAGTCAAGATTAATTATCTTTGATATAGATCTGGTTCACCACCAAGCTGCAGTATGTGTTATGAATTTGAGTAGCCGGACTTTACTCCTTCAAAGATATTGTGCTAACATTAAATCTACATTCACTGTAAATTAGACTTTGAAAAAAGGGTCACCAACACATGAGGTAACCAACACATGTTAAGATTCATCATCAGTTTGGTAATGAAAGAAAATGTACTAGCACACACGTCACAAACTACACGCTTCAAACTAAAATGTTGAAACTTACTCGTAAAGTGTTGAAATAACCCTTTAAGTGTGTCCACAGGGACTGCTCTTTAAGTGTTGTCCCCGTGGACACACTTAACGAGTTATTTCAACACTTTGCGAGTAAGTTTCAACACTTTAGTTTTAAGCGTGTAGGAGAAAAAGACATGTTTGATCTTGTTACAGTGCACAGTATGTGTGTTAGTGATAAAATAAAATAATGTATGAAAGTGGGAAAAATAAATTTGAGGAAAACCAGAAAAAATGCTATTTTTCAGGTAGATCCCCATGACAGCCATTTATAGTTCACCCATGACCATGCATTATGTAATGTTCCATCGTCATTTACAGGGATAAAGAAAATGTCAAAGTTCAATTGAGCTTGCTGGAGTCATTCTAAGTGTAAAATCCCTGACAAGAGAAACTGAATACGGCCTTCCTTCCATTACATTCTCAATCTTTACCAGTATAAAGTCAGTTTCAGGTTTCTCAAGGTAAAATGTTAGGCTTGACCAGATCCCAGTTTTTACCATAACCTACATACATGCATATACACTTGTCCCTCATTATAAGTCATATGTGACCTTTTCCTTTTTATTTCTATTTGTACTGCAATTTGAAAAGTGAGTGAGTGAATAGAATTTAACGTTGCTTTCAACAATATTTCAGCCATATCATGACGAACCAACTAAGCATCACCTAGCCCAGTTGTGTTCCTGCTACTTCAATTCAAAGAAGAACTCTTTGAAGCAGCATGGAACCAGACACCCTCCACCCACCCTATAAAACACTGAGGACAGCGCACAAGACACAGACAGGACGCTTACATGGTGCAATAAAGACAAGTGATATTACAGTGCTAGACATCACATTATTAAGTTCCTGTTGCTTCTCGGCAAAATGCATTGAAGCAACAGGAACCGTAACCCACCCAACCACCCGCTGCAATTTAAAAAAAGTTCATTTGAACCCAAGATATGTCCTTAAACATCCACAGTAGACATCATGGCTAAACCCCCGAAAAGGAGAGAATAACCCAGGAGATAAATATGGTTATGAGCAATGAAGGGAAGCTAAGGAAAGTCATCAGGTTAGCTGATATATGATGAAATATTATTGGGATCATTCCACAGGCATGTGCTGTAATATTTTCTTACCATTCATTAGAAAATGAGTAACCTTAATGGTAACCTTTAGAGGGTCTTCTAAAATGAAATTGGAAAACCTCCAGAAGAATGGGGCCTACCGTTCATTACAGCACACGCTAGATTTCTATATAAAAAACAATGTTTCAGGATATAGGATGATCAATTGTTTCAGCAAAATCTCTATGACAAGTTGCATTCACAAGGAAATTTGAAGTGGTTCTTTTTGATGATCAAGGGGCATAACTCAGAAAAAGTCAGATCAGGTCAAGAAGGACATCTTCACATGTTGACAATATTGTGACTGTCAAATTTCTAAAGAATCTGACAAAAACTTGTGCATTCA
>JAVTVY010029952.1:0-12879 GCA_036873755.1 Hanleya hanleyi
ATTTTTTTAAATTTTTGCCTGGTTTTGTTTTTATAACTATTTTACTAAAATAAATTGAAAAAATGTACTTTTTTACGGTCGTTTGTCTTAAAAGTTAGATAATTAAAAAACGAAGCCGACCTTAGAAAAAGTGAGATAAGGTTTTCTAGATCACCTTATAAGTAACAAGCATGCCAAATTTCAAAAGCGTAGCATGGATACTTTTCGAGAAATAAACGTTTGAATTTCTGATTTTGTACAAAAATGAAAGGCTAGAAATCGGGCAAAATGTGTCCAGCTATACAACTGATGAATTAATCCCTATTTTTTGCTTGAATTCTATTGTCAAATACATTTTTAATCTGTCTAATGAGACCTACTCGAATTCCTGTTTATTCTGGATAACTACTACACTAAGTTTTTTTCATCAAGTCGGTTTAAAGTCCAATTTAAACTTTAAAAACCTGCTAAAACTTGTTCACACCTGTGTGGATTACTTCACGGCGGGTGTCTGAGTGAAGTGTAACTGTCATAACTAGAAACAAAAATAAGGATGTTTGCATGGTTTTGATCAGAAGGGGGTACATTAATGTAAATAAGTAGGACTAATAGATAATTAGCTTATCATAATACTGCGGAAATGAGTTTTGGAAAGGGAAATTTAACAGACAAAAAAAATAATAGCCAAGCACAAGCTAAGGCAATCTGTTTAATTGTTCCAGGGCCTCGGAAACTAAATTTTCAATCCTAATATTAAAGCACTTCTATTTATAATTTTTATCTCATTTTTTCACCAAATGTTAGAGGAAGTAGTGAATATTTGAATGAAGTAATAAAAAAGTTACAAAGTTTGACCCTCTAAGGGGATAGCTATCCTTAAATAAATGCTCTCAAAAGTGTTTGAGGGTTATCCGATACCTAGACTGTATCTGACGGATACACATTCGCAACATTCTCACGGCGTCAGATTGTATACCTCATACTGTCAGAAATATCGCTGTTTCATCGACAGTTTAGGGGGTGACAAGCTGCTGATGAGAACACCTAGGCCAATACACGAGTTGGCACGATGGAGCGTAAATGTCGAGGATAAAATTAGTGATGATCATGGCTATTTCTGCATGGTTAACATATAATAAAGTGGCCTGATCGTGTACATACACAAACGCATAGAGATTAGATCCTCCGGCGGTAATCATATCTTCGAGACATGCTCCTCCGGCGGTATTTGTATCATATACGAACATGCATGAGCTAGAAAAACTAACAGTGACCGAAGTAGATTGAACTATTTGGAACTACAAGCTATCAGCCTGCTGTTAAGGAACTACTCTTCATATATCTATAACTTATTTGGCGGATGATACACAAATAGATGATTTTTTAAGCATCTAATCACTGTTATGTCGCAATATAGCTCTTAATGTCAGATAAAATGAATTGTAATTAAAAAATAATACAAGGACGAGTTGAAAATTTCACACGAATTGCTAACACGTCCCCTTGAGAACATTTTCTCATTACATTTTCGAGTACTAAATACGTGAAAACTACCAAAAAATTAAAAATCTGAACTTACTTAGCTTCTCAAATTTGAAATTTCCCTCCGGCGGAAGTTGACCCTCCGGCGGAAGTTGGAGCAGCCGTTTGGTATGCAGGGTGTGATCTTTGACTTTACTGCAGTTTTGCTTGTGTCATTTCAGATTGATCTGACTTCCTCCCAGATGATCTCAGCTGGGTCACCTACGCTCAACTCACAAGACGAAGTATTGACACTTTACCAGTGTCTCCACAGTCGAATAAAGTACAGAGAGTTGACGATTGCGTAGAGTTGACTCAGGGAGCTAACGCAGTCAACTCCAACGCATCCTACAAGTCCTGTTCAACATTCAAGGACCAAGTATGGAGAGTTGACATAAGACGGCTTGTGGACTGAGAGTGGTGTGGCTTGGCGCCCTCTAAGCTCCGGACAGTTTACGCTTCCCCCGTTCTTTAGGTACAGCCAAGTATCTGCCTGTATGCTCGGACCGTTGGCTTTAGCCCCACCCAGAGCATACAGTGCCTACCAAGAAGACCTAGTAGCCTTAGGGGCCGAGGAATCCTTCATCTTGGTAGAGTTTGCGTACCACACCACGAGCATAGCTACATGGATGGAGACACTCAAGATAAGTACAACTGTATCAAATCCATGAATTACCCTTTTACGTCTCTGACCAGGGTTCCACTTGTTGAGTATTAATGTCTCATTTTTATACCCATGTCTGTGTCATCCCAGCGGTTACTTAGCCTGCTATTGGAGCTACAACAAGGCCGAGGTTCCCACCTCCATATGTTGGTACTGAGGCATTAATTAAAGCAGGTTTACGATTTGGGAATCAAATATTAAACATTTATAAACAATGTTTCTATTTGTTACCAAATCAAACCTGCTTTAATTTAATTGTCCCTCCCTTCCGTCCCCTCATCCCGCGGCCTTGCACACTACAGGTCTCGGTGTGTTACAATGAGAAAGAGGATAGGAATGATTTGGGCAGAGCCTTTATAGTAACTCCACTGGGATGAATGGGAGAGCTCTCCTAGGGGCGGACAACTCTCCTCTAGGGGAGATAACTTTTAGTTTTAACTTCCGTTTTTACGGTTTGAACTCATCTTCCTGACGGAGATTAAGGCATTAATTAAAGCAGGTTTGATTTGGTAACAAATAGAAACATTGTTTTTAAAAGTTTTTTGTGAAATGAAAATTGACCAATTCGCTTGAAGAAATATTTAAAAACTGTTCTATTCTAGGTTGCCAAGCATAAATATAGGATTGACGACATGATAATTCCCTTTCGGTGCGAACCAAATTGCCATTTAAATGAAAAATCGCATTTATCTGACTCGACGACAAAACCTCGATAACCATTATCATGATTAAAGTTTTTCCCATTGAACTCTTATGTGCCATCTTCCTAGGGCTTTAGATCTCACCCGCTTGTTTTTCGTGACATTTGGTCGTCACTAGGTTGCGCTATAGACATGAATGCAGGTAAACATGTGTAACGTCATATCTTCTGAACAACGTGTTCGATTTCCATGTCATTTGGGTATAATGATCTTGCAAGATAGGCAAAGAACTGACAAGATTTTGGTGGTGTTGGCGAATTATGGAGAGTCATTTTTGCATTTCAAAATAAGATTTTGTTTTCACAAAAATGGAAATTTGCTTATTCATCAGGGAAAAGTAATTGTATTTTGCTGAACATGATCGTAGCATTCCCAGTGTTATAACTTACATCTCTTGTGAGCCAAATGGTCATATTTTTAAATATGTTATTATCATGACTTCAGTCCAATATCTACATTCCCCAGGCCACATCTGAGGATTTTGCTTCATCATGTAGGTTTGTGATATTGTTCATCATTGGATGGCACTATAGACAGTAAATGTTTTTAGCACAATTTATTGGCATTTCATGTGTTTATGAAGTTTATTATTGTCTTTTTTTTGGATTGAAATTGAAGGACCACCTCTCATACGGATTTTGCAGCCCATCAACATAATGCTTGATTTATATCTCATTATACATTCTTTTTTTTCAATTACTGGTACTGTTAGCGCTGGCATATGTGGCATAGGGTAAAGTCAGCTCTAGTCTTTTGCGTTAAATGTCATCATTTTCATCTGATGACGATACAGCTCACCAATCCCCAGTGTACGAGTTGTCACAGCGAAATAGCTCACCAGTTACCAATATACGAGTTGTCAGAGCATTTCCATCATAGCTCTAGATTTGTATCTAAATTATGCTGTATAGGCTGAGCTGTTGAAACACCCTCCATTTCCTAGCTCTGACATACTGCATCACTGTCGAAATATGGGTACCATGACAGAGTGATAGATCAGTCAGTGAAGGTTCCTGATTTACATTGAATGTCATTATTGCCTAAGTAGTATTAGCAGCATTTTACAACAACAACAACAACAACAATTCGCTGACTTACAGTGAAAAATTATAGTGAAAGGTATTTATTTTTTGTTGTTTGGCATTTTTATTTGCTGTCATTGTTTCAGGTAGAATACAGCAGCCTAATTCATACAATCACGAATAAGAAGGGGGTAAAAGTCTCTATGTTCAAACTTTCATAGGGAATATAAAAGTGGCAATTTGACATTTTATTTTTATTAGATTTTTTAATGTCGGTGGGCCCATGAAATGCAAAATAAAGTTGGTGTTGCCTCACACTGGATTTTGGTCATCGGTAAAGAAATCCCTTCTCAGAGGCACTTCTACCAGGGATGATTCCTGATTGCTCATCCCCCAGGGGTATGTGCCCCCTCCTCTTTCCCATCCTAAAAAAAATTGCCACCACTAATACGGGTTGTGCCCAAATTGGGGAGATCTAAAGCCCTGTGAGTACCAAATTATGTGTTACAAAATTATCTGGGGAAATGCTCTTCGCCCGTGTTTCACACGAGCATTCATTGAATTATATTTTGGCCGCGATATACGTCGGCGACGAGCGCCCAAAAAATATGATACCAGCGCAACACTCTAATCGCCTGAGAAGTTAAGATAGGCCAAATTAACGGCAACAAAACATGGACATAGTGAAACCGGGACCCCCTTCGAGATTACCGATCAATTTCGTAACCATCTCGAAAACCGGGACGTTTCGATCGAGATAGAACCGGGAGCAAACCGGGAGACGTCGCCAGGGGTCACCCCTAAGGTAATGAACGGGCAACCATACCAACTGTTGCAGAGGTCAAATTTTCCCACCAGGGGATTTTCATTCTTTTTAAAGGAGGTATGCTTGACGGGTAATCGGATATTGAAACTTTCTCAGAGAGTGTCTGCTCCAAAGAACAGGTTATGGTGGCATATTTTTCTGGATAATTTTGAATTTTTAAACGTGTAGGTATTGCTTGGAAATGAAAATCTCGTCAGTAACATTGCGGTTCAGTTCTGAGGGGCGCCGAAACCGATACCACGAGGATATACACGGTCCGGTTCAAGTTTTCTCATGTTTAGCATTCTTTATACAATGAAATCGAACTATTCACTTCGTTGAGATATTTGTCCAGACGCATATAAAGAACAACTATCCTTGGAATGTTAAAACTTGGGTAGACCAAAGCACACCTGTTTCTGTATCCGAATTACTTTAGGTTTCCCATATGCTGGTAGAAGTCAAGCGGCCTATTCTTCATCATTATATTTACAGTTCGGTTATTGGATATTTCAGGTTGACCCGGCGTCTAGAGACAATACTGTATTTTTCAGTTTGATGGTGTTTACGGTTCTATCATATGCCCTTTGGTCTCTGTAATCCTCCTCTTACATTCCAATGTTTAATGAATTCGGTATTGCGAAGATGAACGGTAAATCCTTCCTGTAAGACACATACAATAGGTGACTACATGTGGGGAACCATTCAACCAAGGAATGAAAAGGGCCAAGTATATTGCACGCAAAGTGTTGCCGATTGAAGTTACATGACGGGTCTGCCAGATGAACGCGGACGTCATGCTTAATGTACATTGTTACACTCAATAGGGTGTGAAGGTCACTTGTGAGCCGTCCAACAAGTCTTTGATAGGATGCATCAAATATTTTTTGAGCGCAAAAGTGAAAGTGGGTTTTCCAATGCTATGAAGGTGATGGGAGGTTGATCTTTCATTTGAATTGCCAATTACTATAATTCATTAGGGGGTCGGTCCCAAATAATTTCCCTGTACCGAGTCTTGCTAAGAAGGACACTGTCCAAATGGAGCCTTGAATATTAGCAGGCGTTTGATAAACATGACATCATGATTTCCCAAATATTTTCTAGTCTGTTTCGCTGATCAATTTCCTTAATCCTTATGATTTCCATTGTAAAGTTATATTGGGAATAATGTATCTCAGTCACCCTTTGATTGTGACTGTTCATATGAACACCGCGAGAATCTTGGGTGTATACGGCAACTAGCACTGGGTTAAGCGGAATTACATTACGTAACATCAAAGCTCGTATTTTACTATCAGCATGCGATTATGTATATCCAAATTTGAGAAACTTTTGAGTAGGCACTTCGTGGTATAACCCTGTTCTGTAAGTTTCTACAATAATGTTACCCTCTGGCCAATGAAGCAAAATTCAGGATGAAATTTTTTAGTTTGAGTTAAATGTAGACGAGGTATAAATCTAGTCAGATTGTATTTAAGGCTATGTCAGATAAGCGGAAGTGTACTTTTCAATCCAAACTTTTAGACTGATTGCAAAGATTTTTGGTGAACATCTCCAATACATTTAAAGCACCTGCATCCAGATCAGGAAACGCAACATTGGGAATGTGTTAACACTTCAGTCAACCTTATCATTCCCAGAACAATTTTAAACATATTCCCGATCAATAACGGAAGAAATATACCGGTACTGAGTTTATGTCTTGAAATGGCGTTTGACGAAGTCATGGTTATACTATGCGGCAAATCAGTTCCATTTTTTCACGTGGGCGGCCATTTCAGTACTGGAAAAATTACAGTTCAACGACCCTAGATGATTGGTAACAGCTGATCCAATAATACAGTGACATGCATAAGGGAGGAGGGGGCGGGAGGGGGGGGGGAGGAAAAGAATATTCATATTTGATCACGCCACACTTAGGACTGGAGAGAAAAAAGATTTAACGCCATCATTTCACTCCAATTGGCATATCAATGCAAACATACACAGGCATATACAGTACAGCTCAGAAAAGACGTCTTTAAACGGGACAAAACCAAAACAAATGCGAGTATAATTCTTAACCCCGTCAGAGAAATGCATCAAAACAAAAACTCGACTGAAAGTATTACACACGCGTCCGCCAAATCTGCAAACGCACCTGTAATTTTCGTTGACGAGGTCAGAAATAAATCAGTCGCGTGTCAGAAGAGATTAAATTAACGCGTCGCTCCATAAATCTGACGCGACCGCAGAAGATTGCTCGATTATCCCAAGCGCGAGTTTGTACAATAACGGCCCGTATTCTCGATAGATGAAAAAGCCATGTAGGCTATTGTGTACCGTCGTCAATGATGAATGCTGGAGTTCAAATGTGCAAGGATCAGTGCAATTATGTAAATGAGTTATTTCCTTTTCCCTCCAGTAGAACTCTATGTGCGACTTCCGAAATCGTCGATGCGATGACAAAAAACACAGGTGCGCCTACGTAGATTTTTGACGCGTGTTCAGAAATGTCGCTCGGGCAAAACATTTTGCAGATCGCATTTGTTTGACCGTGTTCTTCAAAAACAAGGCGCAGTGAAAGCGCGTGACGGTCCAGCCATAGTCTCGCTAACTCGATTTTCTGGCGTCATGCTCGCGTTTAATGTAAAGTGTATTCTGGACTGTACTAGGATAGAGAGAGAGAGAGAATTAAGGTTTAAAGTCGCGTTCAGCAATATTTCAGCTTTATAGCGACGACTGGAATGTACAGTATCTACAACTACCTCTCCTATTATTCCTTATAGGAAAGAGACTAACATAGAATGGGATAAAACCTTTGCTTCCACACCCTAAAGAGGTGACTGATATACATCAACTACACTGGAATGGATTTAGACGTTGAGAAATATATCGCTTGGCAGAATTATCTAGCTAAGCATGATATTCAAACACGAGTCAAAGATTGAGATGGAGAGTTATCGACTAGTAGAATTACAAGCGTCTGGTCCGTCATTCATTATTACGTATTCGTAGAATGTTGGCCACTGAATGATACCCCCATTGTGGTGAGGGAACGTCGGAAACGCTTTCAGGAGCCTTGAATTCATTGGCAGCCTATAAAACGGTGACGGATTCTGCATTTGAAGTTGGGATCATTAACGTTGGACGTTTGCTTATACTAGACGTTTATACAAAGGACGTTTGTCGTAATGCATCTCCTGAACAGAGTCGAGCCACAAGAAATTTATATCAATTGGATTGCATATACATACGCATCTCACACCACATATAGATATATAGACACATATAGATATGTGGTGTGAGATGGGTATGTATATGCAATCCAATTGATACAAATTCCCCGTGAGTCGAGCTATATGGGAACATTATGAAATGCAAGCGTCTAGTCCGTTATTTCAATATTCAGACGTCGTCCATTAAAGAATATCCGCGTGCATTAGCACAAAATTTAAAAGAAAAAACAAGCAGTATACCTAAGATACGCTAGTTTCCTGCAATAGAGAAGCGGCCAAAAGTTTTCAATGGTATGACGTATCTATCACGTTTTACTCTGTGACTGTCCATATGAAACCATGAGAATCTTGAAATATATGGAAAGCTGTGCTCGTATTTTGCTATCAGCATGCGCTATATGTCGCCAAATTTGAGAAACATTGAGTAGTCCTGTTTTAAAAGTTTCTGAAATAATGTTTTGTGATATTGATTAAAATCGTCACATTTAACATGGGATCTAGCAAATGCTACTAGGCGAAATATGTATATGCCATACGCAGGTCCCACTGAAATATTGCTATCCAGAAAAGGATAGTTTACGATGTTGAAATTATATTCATCTCTTTTGTCGTCAAGTCGACGAGAGATAGCCCTGCTTCATTTTTATAGAGATATAGGTCTAAATATGATGTACCATTAGGCTATCTGTAGTTTGCTCCGAATCCAGTGAATGTGGATATATATCCTTCACTGCGTCATTTATAAAGCGATTATCCACAGGGAGAAGATCGTCTACATAGCAGTACGTGAATGAGAACAACGGAACTTGAATAGATCGTTTACTAAAGCGCCTGCATATAGTCGTATTCATAAGATAACATATAGCTCATCCAAAATGGGCACACAATTATTACCCAATGAAATACCTAGATGTTGTTGATGTATTGCCAAATTTCACATAGATATTATTACAGAGAAGTTCAAGCAAGCTCTATAAACAAAGAAACATCCCATGAATGATATACTTTGTACGTAGTAAAGCTAAAAAATGTGTCCTGGTCTCTGACATTAATAAATCGGTGATCAGTTTTCTTTAACACAGATACTATTAATGAAATTAGACGGTCAATTAGGTCGTGACGCAACGGCCAACTGGTTCCATACGATGGATTATTCAGATGGAGTGCGATTAAACCGCTCAACTGATCTTTTCTGTAGACTGAATTTCACACAGAAATATGTTTTCTTCATATTAGCACTACTCTGTGTACGTCTTATTAAACATTGAATTTTTATTTCGATTAAAATATGTTGAATTAATCACTTAAAGTTTGTTCAATCTTCCTAGGTTTACTAATTATGTCCTACTCTAGTACATTTTTTTTAACCTTCGAATTTCAGACATAGTTATTGTCGATAAAGTGATGACCGTATGGCATAGAGTTTTTTCTTGATACGTTTTCATAATGTAATCGAGTCGTTTAGGATAAATACGACCTAATAACCTAATAAATTTGTTGCTTGTCGGAGTTACTGAATAGGATAATTCAACCCAATATTCCTGGAACCTTTCCCTGGTCGAATAAATTCTGTACTATATAAACAACAGCTGCGTTATCGTTGTGGGATCCTTTGGTACATAGGTCTGAAACTCGTGTATCTTGCTTGTTTATATCAAATTTTGACAACGGGATCGAAATAGCCGTCATCACTCAGATTAAGAGGTATAGGTTTTACAAACTCTGCCAGGGACTCGACTCATCTTATATTCGAAAAGCGGTTACCATTTACCACAGCAGTAGATAATTCTCTGTGGGATGGGTTGAATATATTCATCGAGTCCACTTAATAATGTATCTACTCTCTAAAAACAGTTTTGTACCAAAAGTACACAAACTGTGTACCCTAGGTACACATCGCTGTAACAAAATTGAACTTTTACAATCATTGTGTAGCTGTGATACACAATTTGTGTAGAAAAAATACACAAATTGTGTACTCCTGATACACATTTTTTGTAGATGTGCAATTCTGTACACAACTGTTTTTTCACGACCCGCAACTTTCATAGTAAATGGATGGAGTAAGGGTCACTGAACATTTGATGCGTGTGATTTCACGACATTATGTTGGTTAAACTCCATCGCTGTTTGTTTGTTGGAATTATTATCTTCTGATGTCGGTATCTGCTCCTTAATCTTCGATTCGTCTTGTGTTCGTTAATTGGATTATTTTACCCACCATGTGCCAAGCGCATATGTCTCAGCAACTATCCGATCTCGATAGCATCTTAGATCATAGAGAACATATGTTAGACAAGGTATATATGGATATAATCGATACGTTAAAACCAATACTTTCAAGAGAGATGATACGGTTGGATTATACCGCTCTCTATACATGAAACAGATGACGTCGTCAAGCATAAAAGAATAACAAAGGGTGGCACCTTTAAGACTAAGTTTAATGGTCACGAGCTTTCGCAGATAGTTAATATCTGCTTCGTCAGGTGAAGTCAAGCATGTTAGGGATAGGCTTAGGTGATTTTATTACATGTTATTTAAAAACTTTCACATTTATCTCCTTGTGAATTTTCTATATCTCTTTGCACTACCCTTGAGGGTGTTTTTTTATATTTCCTTTTTTTAGGGATGTAGGCGGTACCAGTTTACTAGCTTCCTCACGCTCTACAACCTGTTGAGATGGGATATTGATGTTATCGTAGCCATTTTAACCTCTTCAACACGTGGATTGATAGTTGAATATCTCCTATCGATATCCTGGGGTGAAGCTTCGTCTAGTCTCCTTCCATCATTCTGACGCGATTCTTGCTTTAAGGACACCGAGCCCTCCTGACTGAAGGAGCAAATTGAATTAAGCAAACGGCCATTTTTTGTATTACCCATGTTCAATATTCAAGATTAGATCTTCCTTCTGCTGAAAAAAAGTTTGAAATTCCAATTAGAAATAGTGTAATTTAATGTTTAAATCTATTTTTCTGCGTTCCCTGTCTTGATTACTCATAGCCGTGTGGAAATTAAACAGATTATTGCACCCCCGCTGACAGCCGATTAACCTGTTGGTCGTTTGTGTATTGTAGAGGTAACTGGCTATAGCCTGACCAGGAAATCGCCTGCTTGCATCAATTGTATGAGTTGCCACAAAGCGTGAGTCAACGGATAAAATATCTAAATCCTACCTTTCCTATTTTCTATAGGCTAATTATCTAAAACATATATTCCCAGAAATTCGACAGACCAGCATCCTTGACCTTTTGACACATTGTATCAGTGTTTATTTCTACCCATCAATGGTTTGCCAACGACCAGGTCAGCCCTAGCAGAAACCACCCCATGTCCATGTTTCAAAACAATGATCAAAGAAAACAGGTGGTAGGGGAATGAACATTGTTCCTAAATAGATGCTGGACAATTTTTGCCATTGCTGTCTTAGACTAAACAAACCATTGCTGGGTAGATATAAAAACAGTGAAATACACAAGGGCTCTCAGCTGAAAGTTGACACTGATGCAATAAGTGTAGTACAAACCATCGTAGCTTCAGACATTCTTCAAAACAAATCTCGACAGAGTTTTCCAGGCTTGTTTGCCCCAATATATCGTTAGAGTGGGCGGTAATCTATAATACCAAGTGACAGTCTGGTTCCCGATTGCCGTTCGATCAAGATATCGACAAGCGGTGACAGCTAACATCACTCTCGCTGAGATTTTCTGTTCTGGTACACCGATTTCAGTTTTCAATTGCATAGAGATGATGTTAGGAAATTCTGCTTGATGAGCTAGCCAGATATAAAATCACAGATTCTTCTGAATTGCTGAACCCCTGTACTGGTATTAGACAACAGTCTAGGTGTTCTCTGCACCTTAGGAAGAACATTTTTGGGTGCACTTTCAAGGATGAGACAACAGAGTAAACAATTAACAAGGATACTGCAATTTCAGGTAGTATTCTCATGTACAGTTTTAAAGTAATGCCAATCTTTTACTTAAACGCTGAATACTGATCTACTTTCCTCCGTCAACAGAGAAATGTGGTCAGCATTTTGCATTTATAAGCTTTTCACCTATTTTCTGTTTCATTTTACGGCCTCGCTGGTATGTCGCAGCCTTTATATACCTGCTCTTCAATGCATGATTCTAAGTCTGCTCTGCTCCAAAATGCGTTGCAGTAGCTCACCAAATACCAATTATAGATGGCACATACCATCGGTTCAATGAACAAAAAGGGACAAGAGAACAATTACAGCAATGGTACCTCCTACGGGTCTCAAAGGCATCGACAATTTCCTTCGGCATCGATAGGATTCCACTGGTAATCCTGATGATTTTCTGATATACATTTGAGATCCCTGTTGAGATACAGTTGCTGGATTCCCCTTCGGTGATCTATATGACTCCTAACTATAGTTCCCTCACAGCAGCTTAATGGTCTGCGTTAGAAATACACCTCAACCTCCACTGGAAAATAAAAGTATGGTGACACATACACCGGGTTAGAAGCGAATGGGAGCTCCCTTCCATCGTTTTATTGCGAACAACGCCATGCCAGTGGTCTGAGAAAACTGGGTGAAAGGTTTCCATGCGGTTAACATGAAAGAAATACGATAAAGGAACGTCTCGCGCATTAAATTTCCGACATCATTTGGACATAGAATGATATTTTCAATATCTAAAAGTTTCAGGAAGTTTTGTCTCTTGGGATTAATTTTATGACCAAAAACTAGTTTCGTCCCATAAGGCTCTGGGTTATGGTTTGGCTCACATTCTTCTTTTCATAAGGCACTTGACTGAGGGTCTGAGAGATGTTTCGCTTATAAACAATACAGAAGCGATTTGATCGAGGGCCAATGAGCCACGGTACAGTCCGTTTTGTAGCAAGAAACGAGAGTTGCCTTCACATCAGTTGCCTCCTTGCATAGTTGCCATCGATGCTGTACGAGATGCCGACTTTCGACATAGGTGAAAACGTC